>JASDQU010108584.1:95925-111229 GCA_032191745.1 Picea mariana
CTTTAAGAATTTCCTTCCCACTCATGAGAAGTACAATGTTGCTCACCTCTGGTTTCACTTCTTTATCCTTAATCGGCAACATGTGAGTTCTCCCATTCTTCTCCAGGGTGTATGTGTTCTTTCTCCCATCATGAATCACATTCCTGTCATATTGCCACAGTCTACCCAACAATATATGACAAACATCCATGGAAATGACATCACATAGTATTTCATCTTTATATCCTCCTATTTTAAATTCAACTAAACATTGTTTAGTGACATTTACCTAATGTCCTTTTTGTAGCCATGAAACTCTGTATGGGTTTGGATGTACGATAGTCTCCAGCTCCAGCTTTTCTACCATCTCTGTAGAAACGAGATTGTCTGTGCTACCACTGTCCACAATGACTTTGCA
The DNA here is from genome assembly GCA_032191745.1 of Picea mariana. Taxonomy (NCBI): domain Eukaryota; kingdom Viridiplantae; phylum Streptophyta; class Pinopsida; order Pinales; family Pinaceae; genus Picea; species Picea mariana. The sequence goes on from JASDQU010108584.1 coordinate 96,323, forward strand.
TACCCTGTCTTTGGTCTTGTAAGCAGTCCGAAAAAGTCTATTCATTTGGGCTGGGTTCTCTGCCTCCCTCTCGGGCGTTAAGAGAACTTTTCTCATCATCAAGGATCTTCTGCCCTCAGCATCTTCTGCCTCAACATTCCGTCCTTGAGCTTCGGCAATGTGAGTTTCACCACCTTCTTTCTTTTTATCTAGGCATTCATAGGATTTATGTCCATTTTTTCCACAGGTAAAGCATTTTATTTCTCCACCTCTGCCTCTTCCTCTTCCTTTGGTTCGAGGAAAAGTATTTCTATCAGCATACTGTCCTCTCTATGAGCTTCCACCTCTCTCAGTTTGAGTTTGAGGTTTCTTCCACTCTTCTTTAGGTTTCTGATTCTTGTCCTGGGAAATTGTTTTGCCTATGGCTTGAATTATGCCTTGGCCTCTTTGAACTTTCTTTCGGCTCAGTTTTTCTTCATCTTTCAGAGCCATCTGATAAGAATCCTCTACATTCTAAATCATCATCATGCTCATCTCATCTTGTATGTCATATCACAGACCATTCATGTACCTGGCAACCTTTTCATCATCACTTTCTCGATGACCTGCCCTGATGTTTAGTTTGTAGAATTCTTCAGTGTATTCTTTCACTAACATCAAGTTCTGTCTCAAGTTCTGCATTCTCCGAAAAAGAGTAATTTGATAATACTTGGGTATGAATTTGTCTTTCATCTTCGCAACCATTCTATCCCAACTCTTGATTTTTTGCTTGCCTTTGCAGCGTCTGTCAACTTGTAGTTCATCCCACCATAATGTTGCATGCCCTTTAAGTCTTGTGACAACATGTTTGACTTTCCTGTCTTCCTCGACATCCTCATAGTCAAAATACTTATCCAGATCTCTAATCCAATCTAGAAGCTCTTCAACATCCAGGTTTCCTTCATATACTGGAATGTCCATTTTTGCTCTAGCACCTATCCTTGCAACAACCCTAAATAGGTGTTCTTCTGCTGCGTCTTCGGCTGCAACTTATTCTCCATGTCCAGCTTCATTTTCACTGTCAGCCTCACTGATATCTCCAGTGTCGACTGTGCGCCTCTGTGCTGTCTCCATGGCATCAATCCTGGCACGTATTTCACACATTTCCTTTTCCACTGCTGGATCAGGCATTGGTCTATCTCTTCTTCTCAGTGGCATCGCTAAGNAACAAAAAACAAAGAATTTTTTTTGTGCTCTAATACCACAACTGATGCAAACCCCCGAACCCTCGGGCTGGAGTCCACACAGGATCTTTTAACTTCATCCCCTTAGAGTCTGACTGACTCCTTAAACTCCTCTTAGGAAATTATTCACTCACCCTCTCTCAGAGTATAATTCACAGGCCCTTCTGAGTTATGTCCCCATGATCATTCACCGGCCATGAACTCCATGATCAACACCCAACTGACATTGGGAATTTTCTCTTTTCCTTTCGGGATATTGGATTTCACGATTTCACAAATCCTGATGTCGAGCGCTTTACCTCTTTGATCTCCGAAACCTGAAATACCAAACATTATACCCTTCTTACCACTGATTTCAGCTTTTCACTCTTCACAATTTTAGGAGTTGCGATGTGCAACTCTACCTCTCAACTCCCAAAGTCCTGAAACCTGAATTACCGAAATCACGAAAAGTCCACCCTAAATCCTGCCCCACTTCACGACTTCGGGATTTTCCCTTTCACTATGTTCCGTCCCTTGTCATCAGGATTCCCGGTATGCTGAATCCTGAAATACCGAAACACAAATGTTCCACTCCCAAGGAGATCAACGACTATGGTTCTCCCCTTGATCCAACGGTTAGCGCGATTTCGCATACCGGGAGTTCGTAAGGCTTATCCTCGAACTCTTTGTATCTTATACCTTCCGGTCCCTGAATCTCTGAAATGTCGAAATGGTTTTCCTCTCCCAGGATTTCACGAATCAAGAGTTCGAAACTCACAATTCCAAATTTCTGTCTCCTCGAGATTCCAGATCCCGAAATGCCGAAATGTCGAAAACACTCCTTTACACTTCTTCACGTTTCATGATTTCGGTACTTCTGATGTGGAGTGTTCTGCCCCTTGTCAATGGGAATGCCAAAAATCCGATTCCCGAAAGGCCGACAAATATCCTGCCGCAACTTATGATTTCAGACTTTCCTCCGTGCTGAGTTCCGATCACTCGTCCTCAGGACTTCTGAAACCCTGAACTCTGAAGTTCTGAAAACCCGAACTTGTCACTCTTTTCCTTCACACGAAAACTCTTTTCAAATTTCGGGAACTTGATCAACCAAGGTTTTGTCTTGCACTCCGGACTCCCGAACTCCGAATTCCCGAAATGATCTGACGGCCTGAACAGATCCCGATCGACGGTCCACGTTGACTCTACCTTTCGAAGGTGGATCTATCTAACGCTTAAATCCCCAGCAACTTCCCTGGTTCCTACGGTCCTCGCTATTTCGGGAGTTCTCCTCAGAGAATTTCGACCGTTCAATCTCCTCCTCAAAGAACCTTCGCTCAAATCAAACCTACGATGCTCCTCTGGGATTTAACCTCTGCACAACTACTTTTGCTTCCTGCTTTCTCTTGAACGATTGCAAGGCCCTAACCCTTCTAAGCTTTCTTTGCAAACTCCAGGTCTTCAAGAAGACTCCTACACGCACTCCTTGCGACAATCCTTCAAATACTTCTGAGTATTTGAATTCCCAACTCTGTGAACTTTCTCTGCAACAACAGTCCTTCGATTTCTCAACCTTAGTTAATAAGTTCTGAGGTCTCGACCAGCCTGCGAACACCTTGCATGTCTTCCGTGCTTTTCTTGCACTACATTTGAAATGAGAGCAACGTTATCCCTCTTGAGATTTCAGAGATAAACTCTGAACCCTGTCAACACACTCCTTGCGGACGTTTCACTGCACTCCTTGCAGGAACTCTTACTCAAGAAGAGAAACAATTGAAACTCATTCCCTTACTCTCTCAGAATTCAAACACCTAACATGAAATCATACATACATAGCATAACAACAAATGCACAATAGAAAGAGTAAAACAACCATAAGCATAGCATTCAACATGTATACATAGAAAGCATTATAACACCATGAGTCTGAATCAAAGCTTCATATATTAATTTCAGAACTTCTGTACATGGGTTCTTCTCTACAACTCTTTACTTCTTCTCTATGCTAATGTCCTTAATCATACAATCTTTGATTGATACAATGATAGAAATAATGAGGGTGTCTATAGTCGTTTTCCCTCCATCTCCTAAAACTGTCTAATCTAGAATTTTTTTAAATCTACCTACTTTTATTAACTTGGCATAAATGCCTCTACATCCTACATATGAGAGTAGATCGCTCAAGATCTGTTTACAATATGGAAGTACACCTTCTTAACTATTTCATTAATGTCTGCGCATCGAAACTTTCAAAAACATTTCAAACATTTTCAACATGTGCCAAAAATGTGATGGCGTTCATCCCAGCTGTCTTCCACCTTCGCGCTCGCTTGTTGCTGTGATGCTCCTGCATCATGGAGAAAGGGAAGCACGAGGGTACAAGGTAGCCTCCATCCATAATGGTGTAGTGTGCCTAGCTTTCCAGTTAATCGCTGGTAATCTTGTCAGGAAGAACATACCAACGCAGGTCATAGGGTTTGTCATCGACCTCATAGGAAAGTGTGTTTAAGGCATGCTAATGAAATGAGCAAGCTACCTCGTCAACCAGTTGGAGGAATATTTCCATGAAGCGCAAGACCAGGGATACGAGTTTCACTTCAGATGGTTGTTGATTCTTGTTGCCTTCATCTCTTGGGAGATGCCAGAAGGAGGGACCTTCCCGGAAGTCGAGCCATCCGAACCACTGGATGCGAGGTTCACTACCCTCTGGTATTCGAGTGACATGGTGAAGCAGTGACAATTGAATGTTGTCTTCCACACCTATTATCTACAACTCATGTGATTCATTGAATCATTCCTCTGAATGACTCTGAATACTTTGAATCGGTTCAGGCCAATAGCGAAGTTCCATGTAGACATTCATTTCATTTACATCACTACGTGCAGAGACAAACACAAGGAAGAGCTCCAGTCCTACTACAAACTCACCGAGGAAGATATGGGGGAAATAACCAAGGAATGGCCTACAACATTCCTTGTACCAATCGAACAGATAGAAATCTCTGACCTCAACCTGATCAGAAGTCCTGTAGTCACTCGAGAAGAGTATGATGGACCCAACAACAGTAAGAAGAAAAATAAGGAAGAGGTGTAGGAAATAAACAACACATCAGAGGAAATTGCGTCAGAGTCACATGGAGAAGGAGGAGATGACGAAGTAGAACAAAAAGAGGATGAAGGGGAAGAAGACAAGCAGAAATAGGGTGAAGTGACACCACCTAAATATCCCCTTAGAGAGGCCGAGACGTCAAAGAAAAGAAAGGTTTCCCCAAAGAAACGCTCAGCGTGGAAGAAGTCATGAGCCAATAAGCCCCACTTACAAACTGTGCTCATGGTGGATGATATTGAACTCATCATCGCCACTGTATCAGATACCTCAGAGGAAATTATGCAACGAAGAGAAGCCAAACAAGAGACAATGTTCAACAGGATCGAGGCGGAGCTCAAAGGGGTACAACAGTCTCTTTATTCAAGCCGCGTAGTGCCTACTGCGTCGTTGTCATCAGGGGGTATAGAAGTAGGAGATGAGCCTGCCCAGCTACGCATATTAGCAGATTCGATAGAGGCTCGCCTTTTTTGGGTGCAGGAGGAAAAGGAGCAGGCCACAGAGGCATTAAAGAAAGCAAAGGAGGAATCCTTAGGGAAATGTTGGGTTGCGCAGTAAGAGAAAGATGACCTCTAGGTGAAGTTTGCAAAGGATAGAGCGCAGATCCAGAAGGAAAATGAGCAACTAGTTGCAGAGCATATTGGAGTTAAAGAATAAGTCACTAGAGCACTTCGCTCTATGTCGGGCTTGGCCTAGATGGAATAAGAGTCAGTTGAGAGCCAAGTAGGGAAGCTCGTTGAAGCCATTTAGCAGCTCCAAGCCAGAGTAGCAGAACTGGAATTGCAAGTAGTGCCAAGCACTCCACAAGAAGTGCGAGATCAGAGGGAAGAAGCTGCTCGGAGTGCAATCATAAGAATCAAGGCATTGGCCTTAGAATTCAATAAACTCAACAATTGAAGTGCGCAGACCTATAATCACCTTGCAAAGGACCTAGAACTAAGGAGATTGGAGTCATAGCTCTAGGAATCCAAGTAACAAGCAGCAATAGTACAGGCATAGTTGAAGCTATTGTCAGCGGTCAAGAAGATGAAAAGGTCACAAGAACAACACGTAGTTCAGCAACAGGTCCATGCCATCCAAACTAAATTCATGGAAGTGACCCAGAGACTCTAGCCAGTATAGGACGAAGGCTGCACACTTTTTGAGGAGATCGAGGGACAAGGTGTGCAACTGGAACAAGTGGTCACCTCAGTGGAACAATGCTTGGAAGGACCTATCACCGAGAAGATCATTCAAGAATTCATCAAGAAGGAGGCTCTGGTGAAGCAGCAAGTCGAGGTAGCTCGAGCCAAGATCGAGGCCTTTGAGTCAGAGTTTCCCAGATCATAGTGACTCGGGACTAGTCATGGGTGAGTGTTGGGGCATTTTGTCCCTCAACCAAGTTTTGGAGAACCTTGGTCGTGTTTGACCATTTTTGGGACTTCGACAAGCTGGTCAAAGATGAAGCGCCCAAGCGAAGTGGATATCACGGGATCTTGCCCCTTTTTGTGGGATTTTTGGGTTTAGGGTTTATGTAACGGTTATGGGATGCCAGCCCATGGATCTTACCCATGTTCAGGCCCCTTTTGTAATGTATAAATAAGTATCTAGGCGATGTAAGAAGGAGTCAGTTGTAAGCCAGTGAGCCAAGTGAAAATAGTTGTGAATTCTTTGTGCATGTTGTGTGTTGAGAACTTGCAGAGCTAAGTTCAATTGATTGTAAGAAGGCTCCGTGTTGTGCCAAGATCGGGGAAGGAGGATCTGGTGAGGTGCGCGTAGATCTCCTGTCCTATGCGGAGTTGGTTTTGTGGCTCTCTGCACTAAGAAGATTGAAAGAAGATAATAAAGAAGAAGAAGAGTTGGTGGACGTAGCCCCATGTTGGGGGTGAACCACATATATCTTGTGTTGTGGTTGCTTTGTGCGATGTGGTTGATATGTTATTGATGTGATATATTCTTAGTGCTACAATATTTATGTGGATGCATCTGATATAGTAGCTTAGTGATTTATAATGCGAATAAATGCTATATATGTTGTAAGGCTATGTTTTAAGTGGTTAAATATGCTTAGATCTTGTTGAATACTGTGTTGTTATGTAATTAGGGTTTGAATCTGTGATGTGAATAAGGATTAAAGACTAATGAATGTGAATTGCTAAGTTCTATGTTAAGTATTGTGATCACAGATCTGTGTCCCAGCTAGGTTGTAGACACTTGAGTCCTGCAACCCCCTCTGCCTCTATCTCGGGTGAGACTTCATCTGCCTCGCAGGTGTTGCCGAAAGGGCCGGTATTTAGGGTTTTTTTGGTGCATTGTTGAAGCATTGAACCCTGGTTCTACCCCTATGCCAATACATGGTTGCACTAGATGCATGCCTTGATGGTATGGGAGGGTTTCAAGACTCAAATACTACTCATATTATACCCACATAAGCGAATAGTTTGTAACTGGGTGGCCAATAAGGGGAATATGGTCAATAGCTTAGATGAGATCAAAAATCAAAGATAAGATCAAATAATTGATGAATCTTGTGCAATTTTTCAAGTACTTGTTTATCGAACATTAATGTGTTTTGACAAACTTGTGATATAGTCCATAAATACTTAACAAGGTTAGGTCATGAAAAGGGGTCAGAGAATACATGGTCATGTGAGAACTGAGAAGGAAAAGGTAACCAAAGAGAAGACCAATTGGATATAGGAACATGACTAGTGTTGATTACTAGAATAAGTTTTGATTCTTGTCGACCCCGCAAAGTGACCAGTTAATGGGGCCAACGTTGAAATTTTCTCAAACTTTTTCTGTAGTCATTGAAATTTGATATGGTTTCACTAGATGCATGCCTTGGCGGTATGGGAGGTTTTCAAGACTGAAAGATTACTCATATTATACCCACATAAGTGAATGGTCTGTAACTGGGTGGCCAATAAGTGGAATATGGTCAATAACTTAGATGAGAGAAAAAATCAAATATAAGATCAAATAATCGACGAAGCTTGTGCAATTTTTTGAGTACTTGTCTGTCAAGCATTAATCTGTTTTGACAAACTTTTGATATAGTCCATAAATATTTGTCGAGGTTAGGTCATGAAAATGGGTCAAAGAAGACATGGTCATGTGAGAACTAAGAAGGAAAAGGTGACCAAAGAGAAGACCAATTAGATATAGGCACATGACCAATTTTTATTACTAGAATAAGTGTTGATTCTCGTCGGCCCTGCAAAGTGACCAGTTAATGCGACCAACGTTGAAATTTTCTCAAAATTTTTGTATAGTCATTGAAATTTGACATGGTTGCACTAGATGCATGCCTTGATGGTATGGGAGGGTTTAAAGACTCAAATATTACTCATATTATACTCACATAAGTTAATGGTCTATAACTGGGTTTCAAATAAGTGGAATATGATCAATATCTGAGATGAGAGAAAAAATCAAAGATAAGATCAAATAACCGATGACTTGTGCAATTTTTTGAGTACTTGTCTATCGAGCATTAATGTGTTTTAACAAACTTGTGATATAGTTCATAAATATTTATCAAGGTTAGGTTATGAAAAGGGTTCAAAGAAGACATGATCATGTGAGAATTGAGAAGGAAAAGGTGACCAAAGAGAAGACCAATTAGATATAGGAACATGACCAGTGTTGATTACTAGAATAAGTGTTGATTCTTGTCAACCCTACAAAGTGACCAGTTAATGGGGCCAACGTTGAAATTTTCTCAAAATTTTCCTGTAGTCATTGAAATTTGACATGGTTGCACTAGATGCATGCCTTGACGATATGAGAGGGTTTCAAGACTCAAATATTACTCATATTATTCCCACATAAGTGAATGGTCTATAACTGGGTGGCCAATAAGTGGAATATGGTAAATTTCTTAGATGAGAGAAAAAATCAAAGATAATATCAAATAACCTATGAAGCTTGTGAAATTTTTCGAGTACTTGTCTATTGAGCATTAATGTGTTTTGAAAAACTTGTGATATAGTCCATAAATATTTATCGAGGTTAGGTCATGAAAATGGGTCAAAGAAGACATGGTTATGTGAGAACTGAGAAGGAAAAGGTGACCAAAGAGAATACCAATTAGATATAGGCACATGACCAGTGTTGATTACTAGAATAAGTGTTGATTCTTGTCGACCCAACAAAGTGACCAATTAATGGGGCCAACGTTGAAATTTTCTCAAACTTTTCCAATAGTCATAGAAATTTGACATGGTTGCACTACATGCATGCCTTGACAGTATGGGAGGGTTTCAAGGCTCAAATATTAATCATATTATACCCACATAAGTGAATGTTTTGTAACTAGGTATCCAATAAGGGGAATATGCTCAACAACTTAGATGAGAGAAAAAATCAAAGATAAGATCAAATAACCAACGAAGCTTGTGAAATTTTTCGAGTACTTGTCTATCGAGCATTAATGTGTTTTGACAAACTTGTGATATAGTCCATAAATATTTATCAAGGTTAGGTCATGAAAAGAGGTCAAAGAAGACATGGTCATGTGAGAATTGAGAAGGAAAACTTGACCAAAGAGAAGACCAATTAGATATAGGCACATGACCAGTGTTGATTACTAGAATAAGTTTTAATTGATTTTAAAGGTGGTCCATTTACCAATTGGTGGAAATTATGCTTTAATTTGACCCCAAATAGAGTGACATGAGAATGGGGCCAACGTTGAAATATTTTCATTTTGTGCTTGTATGCACTGAAATTTGACATGATTATAGTAGATGAATGCATCTATATTAACTAACATAATTATTTCTCTTTCTTTTGTTCTTGTGTCACTATGGAGAATAGGTCATCAAAAAAGTTTTTTAAACATATGATTCAATTTTCCTTGTTAGAGTGAACATGGAGCAAGTAATAGGTTTGGCTTATCACTACCTAATTGAAGTGAAAGTGAGAAAAGGAAAGTATATCAAACCAAATAGAACAATAAGAAAAAATTTAATCCAAACATGGGAGGATTTTTCCCATGTTACTAAAGAAGAGGACACATGGAATATCTCCTCAATGAAGAAGCACCAAGTAAAAGGGGAAATGTTATAAAAAAAAAAAAATAATACTCTACTAGATCAAGACTACTTGGCGATCCCTTGCAAAGGGATCAAATATTACTCATTTATAAGTTACAATAATTGTAAACTCCTCATATTTTAACTGTTGGGCATTAAATTTAAAAGGGATAAAATTATTTCCCCACTCCTTTTCTACTTGAAGGAGAATTGGTAGAATATCAGAGTCTCCTCTAACCTCTACCCAAGACCTAATTTGATCTGGATTTTATGAGCAGAACGAAATGACTACAATTATTAACAGGTTCTTAACACAAAATAACAAATATACAATAAAATTGGTTTTCTATTCAATAAGGAAATAAGTTGAAACTGTAAAATGCAGCGGAAACAAGCTTGTTGGAATGGTGGTGGCTTATCTCTGAGAAGAGATGTGACGACTATGCTCATCACAAAAATATGATTACAATGAGGCTCTGAAGGCCTTTTTACAATAAAAATGAATGCCCAAAACCCTAGACATTAAAAAACCTAACCCTAGGAGATGAAGTGCCAAAAGTCATGTGGGTCCCATTTGGGTAAGTCAGTACATCAACTTCCTGGGGTCGTAACTTTTGCATACGATCTTCATTTTAGGCGTAAGATAGACTGTTGGAAAGGTATCGTTGGGTAGATTCATTTTGGGGGCTCAATAATGCCTTTGACTATAATTGAGAATATTGATCCCGAAAAACCTTCAGTTAGGCCCTCAAAATGGCCCCTGAAGTTAAAACTGCTAAAAATAATAAATTGCCAAAATTGTTAGAAAACTGTTTTGAGCCAGTTGGAAAAGGTGGGTGGCCACCGATATCCACCTGGATCAATCCTCCATCCTTAGGAAGAAATGGTCTCAATTGCATTGAGTTCCCCCATTAGATGAGGAAATTCCTCCCGAATTTGGCCCCGGGTGAGCCACTTGCCTTGGTGCAAGAGTTGCCCTGCTTTGACGACTCGATAAAGTTGGATCCTTTGTTGTCGAGTGCCCTTGATCTGTGTGTCCACAATATGATCATTGGATGCCTATTGTATGCAGTCGGGGTTGAGCTCTGTTGGTGTCAGCTACTCTGCTACATCTGAGGTGTCCAATAATGGTGGGAAATAAGGGCGAAGGAGATCCATGTTGAACACTGGGTGCAGACCAAGGAAAGCAGGAATGTTGAGCTCAAAATCATTATCCCCCACGGCCTTGGTTATGGTGTATGGCCCATAATGGAGTGGGCTAAGCTTCCGATGGGGTCCTGTAAGGTGTTCTCTCTGCAAGTGAAACCAAACTTTCTCGCCCACCTGAAACTTATGTGGCACCCAATGTTGATCATGGCGTTGCTTGTACTTGTCATTGGAATTCTGTAGGATATCCTAAACCTGTTGGCGGATGTGTTGGATCCACTCAATGAACCAGGTGGCTTTGTCGGCTTTAGTTGGAGTAGGAGATGATTAGTTCGAGATGACCGCAAGGGGAAGTGCAACATCTATGGGAACCAATGGTTGGAATCCCAACCTGTAGAGACCAACATTAATTAAGCCTAAAAATTTCATACAATTAAACATAGAATTTCTTTCAGTGCGTAAATAATTCATTAATCATCATATAAGCATATAATATTTGGCAGAAATTAAATTTGTTTACATCATGAAAACAAATTACATAATCATTACATAACTCATCAAATCCATAAATAAAATACCTCTTCCTGATGCTAAACTCTCGATTGTCTAGTTGTCCTCCCTGCTGCCTTGCCCAGCCTATTTCTTTGAAAAAACCTTGCCCAAACCAACTAACCACTTAGCTAGCTAGGAGCAGCCTGTCCAGCTCCCTAGCTCCAGGATACCGTAAGGAATCCTGGCCCCCATGCCCAAAACCCCCAGCAACCTGGTGCCCCCTGTAATGGTTCACCAAAACTCCAAGACCAAACTCCTCAAACCAAAAGATATCCAACATAAATACAAACCTCCTCCAATAATGCTCCTCCCCCCCCAATTTTCATAATCCTCTCCCGTAGGAATCTTCTCATCATATCTCCCCCCCTCCTTCATCGACGCCCTATCCTCCATTAATTACCTTATCCTCCCCGTTATTACCTTATCCCCTTCCTTTATTATCTTATCCTTTCCTTTATTGTCTTATCCTTAACCTGTCATACGTAAAGTTTCATAATAATTAAATTAAATTTATTAAGCCCCTTAATGCTTTACCTAAATCATTGAATGTGTTAGGTAATCAATTAATTAATTAATCAATCAACGGTTATAACAATTAATTAATAAATAAATAAATAATTAATATTATTAATACTAATCATTGTTTAACTAAAACCATATTAGGACAATTAATTATACTTAATAATCCCTATGCAACTATTTAACCAGGGTTGTTACATACACCCACCCTTCAAGAAACTTCGTCCCGAAGTTAAGGTATCTCATGATACAAAGGAAAAGAAACATGGTTCACACATTCATAACAATTAACCAACATTATTAGTAAGTAAGCCAAGAAAACTCATACATACTCGTGTACATGTACAAGAAATGCATGTGTAGCTAGTACATACAAGTCTCATGCATGTACTAATAATCAATAACTATCACCCTTATAGTAATTTATGTATGCATCCAATCCAATTAACAAGACTAGTCTTTTATAAAAGACAATAAACCAATCAAATGTTTGTGAAATCCTTTAATTACAATCATCTAACTCAACAGATTTATTTAGACAACTGTGGTTTAGTTACGTAATTATGAATATTCATATATACACATTTTCTTTTTAGAAGGGAAAAACAATAAATTCCAGCATCAGACAAATCTCCATACTTTCTCAACTATTTCTACTCATCCTTCCTCCCTAACTTACTTCCATCTCCATTCCTATCCTTCCTCTGCTGGACTATCTTGGAGCGTCAACTATATTGACCTAACTCCAAATAGAACCCGTAAGCGGAAGTGTCACTATCTTGACCAAGCTTCCCCAACAGGCAACTGACAGTCATCATCACACGTCTAGGGGAGCATGAGCTAACATCATCCTCCCATGACTTCAGGTTTCGGAGGATACACGGTGGGAAATGTCTCCACCCCTCCTAACAGGATTGGGGTCCACACCCTACAATGGAATATACAATGGCACTGTGTTGCTGGGAGTTTTGTCATCGTTTATTCGGTTTTGGGAAGTCTCACCACCTGAAATCCTGCACTGGTCCACATATCATAGAAATGCATCCAAACCAATATAATTTCACATACAAATATTCATACCATATTGTTTCTCAGCCAGTGGTCATGACATCCACTTTCATCATCCTTATCCCTTGGCTATTTCATAGCCCATAACCTGTAGATTAGTCTGTAACACAAACTCATACATCTTTATGCATTATCATCATGTAATTGCATACAACCATCATTCCAATTCGGTATCCGGGTACCAACAACTTAACATCAAAGTTTTCAAGTTAGAAATAAATCTCATAATATCCCATAATTCAATTTCAACACCCATTCATAAAATTATCATTTACAAAATAGATTGCATCATATCCAACATCAATCTAATAGCATTTAAACCTTTATAGGATTCTCATTCACACAATCTATCGCATCATATCCATCATCATCAATAACATTTAAACATTCATAAAATTTACATTCACATAGTAGATCGCATCATATCCATCATCATCAATAACACTTAAACATTCATTAAATTTACATTCTCACAATATATCGCATCGTATCCATCATTATCCAAATATATTTAAATATTCATAAAGGTTCATACGTCTTAAAAATTTAAGTGTATCATTTAATAGTTTCACTGTGAATAGAAAATAAAAGTATGTAGGCCTCAGGTAATCCTGGTTGTCTAAGTCAAAAGGTGGTGTTACATACACCCGACCTCCGAGAAACATATTCTCGAGGTGGTCAAAAAAGTGAGGGATAGTCTCGTCGTAATGTCTCGACGTCTTCCCAAGTAGCAAATCCTGGACTATACTTGTCCCATTGGACCTTAACTTGGTCTACTAGACAGTTCCTGAGCTGTCGAACTCTACGATCCAATATGCCTAACGGTTCTACCGTGAGGGTTCCCATGCCTGATACCTGCAATTCCTTCCAATTTAGTTTATGTGATTCATCAGCAACATAATGATGTAAAACAGATACATGAAAAACATTATGAGTTTTATACAATTGGGGTGGTAGTACGAGACGATAGGCAACAAGTCCAATTTTCTCTTGGATTCTGAATGGTCCTATAAATTGAGGTGACAACTTTTTCCCCTTCCCGAACCATATGGTACTCTTATTCGGCCTGATACGAATGAAAACTGGGTCTCCCACTTCATAACTTCGGTCGGTCCTGTGTGCATCCGCATAACTTTTTTGCCTATCCTATGCTTCCTTTAGTCTCTGCCTAATCTGAATCACCTGTTCCTCCATCTCTTGAATCAATTCTAGCCCAACTGTTACTCGATCTTCTAATCTATCCCAACTCAACAATGTTCTGCATGGCCTTCCATACAGAGCTTCGTAGGGTGGCATTCCGCTGGAGCTATGAAAACTGTTATTGTAGGCAAACTATACCAAAGGTAGGTACTTCTCCCACTGGGTTTGATTATCCATGACATACATCCTAAGCATGTCTTCCATGACTTGATTTACTCTCTCAGTTTTCCCATCTGTTTCAAGATGATAAGCTGTGCTTAAGTTCAACTGAGTCCCCAATGCTGACAGCAAACTTGTCCAAAACCTAGAAGTGAATATAGAGTTCCTATCTAAAATGATCTTCTTAGGTATCCCGTGCAAATGGATAACCTCATTTACAAACACATGTGCCACATCAATGACATCGTAAGTGTCTCTAACCGAAATAAAGTGAGCACTCTTGGTTAACTTATCCACTATCACAAGAATGGCATTGTGTCTATGAGATGTGAGCGGCAACCCCACAACAAAATCCATAGAGATGACTTCCCATTTGGACATAGGAACATCATGTGGTTGTAGGAGGCCTGTTGGGTGATGGTGGTCGGCTTTCACTTGTTGACACTCTAGGCATTTGGCGATGAAATGGACTACATCGCGCTTCATGCCTACCTAGAAGAAGAGCTTCCTCATGTCTGCGTACATCTTCTTCACACCCGGATGCGCACAATAAAGTTCTCTATGGGATTCCTTTAGTATGATGCTTCGAATATCCCCATTTTCAGGGATGTACATCCTTCCCCGATATCTCAATAGTCCGTCTGCTTCCAGACTATATCCTTCATACTTTGTATCTAACTGCCTCCCAGTCTGGAGGTTTGAAGTAACCTTTAAATACCAATTGTCTCCTTGGATTTGCATCAACACATGTTCCCTCAGATTGACCTTTAAGGGTACCAAGGAGAAGACACGTGGTCTCCTACTCAAGGCATCTGTGACCACATTTTCCTTTCCCTTGATGTATGAAATACCAAAATCATACTCACTCATAAACTCACTCCATCGACTTTGCCAGGCATTCAAATACCTTTAAGTGAAGAGATGTTTTAGACTTTGATGGTCCATTTTGAGCTCAAAG
>JASDQU010108585.1:62472-89451 GCA_032191745.1 Picea mariana
GTCCCACATCAGGAGCTAGTTACCAACATTCAGTCTGCATATTCTACAGTGGTATTATTCCTTCCAGATTCTGCTATGACCCTTTTCCACTATGTGGATGAATCTTCTTATTTGGATCCACATGATAGGTGTCAGTCTTTGCAGCATCATTTGGAGTTGGTTATTGGGTTCCAAAATCTTCCACGGGAAGTTCACATGAGCACTTGGACATGAGACCCGGGCTTACAATGGTGGTTGGACTACTTCAGCATGGTGGATTTCGTTTCTACATGGGACCTTTGTTCTTCAGTCTTCTTCAACATTATGGTCCACAATTATCCATGGGACCCTGGTATATGGTTGTACATCAAGCATTGAGGACAACACTTTCATAAGGGGAATGTAATATAAGGTAGTTAGATAGGTAGTGGGGGGGGGGCAGAGGGCCCATAGTGATAATAGTGGAGGTCATTCAATGTAAGGTGGACTAGGTCCACTATATTATTAAATAAGGCCCACTATGATAGTTATATATAATAAATGGGTAATAAGATATAATAAATGTAAGAGGAGTTCTTAGAATGTTCTACTTCTAGAAGATTCCTCCTCTAGAATGTTCTTAGGTGATGGTAGCACTATATAAAGGGGTTCAAGAAATGTAACGAGACATGAAAATCCATATTGTATTTGGAGCGGTAGCTCAATAGGAGGATGCCCAATGGTTGTTATTTATTATTCCCACATGCATGGGGAGGAGTTTGAGTGAATGGATTATAAACAAAATGAAAATCTTGTTTACTCGATGTGTGAAGCCCGAAGAACCATAGAACCCTATGGAGCTCGCATGCAACATAAAGTTTGGCCAAGGTAACCAGTACTGATGGATTAGATAAGAGTTATTTAGTGGGTTTGCACATGGAAGTCGGTGTCTTAGTGCCTCGATAGGATGGTGGCTCGGTGGATCGACGTCATGAATATTTGGTTGGAAGTGTGCATGAGATTGTTTGGTGCCCCAATGGATCGATAAGCTAGTGGACCGATGGGCTAGTGTCCTAATGTGGAATCATACATAAATTGGTTGAAGTTGTGTGTGCTGGGTTAGGGGCCTAGTGGGACAGTAGGTCGGTGACTAGGTGGACCATATTGGGTTGGATTTGTTAGGGAGTTGGTTCACGATGTGTCTTGGTGGCCTAGTATGCCCAGTAATTTGGTGGATCAGACTCAGATCAAAAGTAAGTTCAACAATAGGAAAGACAAGTATGTCGGTGGGTTGGTGGCCTAGTGTGGAAATGGTCATGAGTTATAGTATGGAAGATAGTCTGGTGGCATAGTGCCTCGATGACCTAGTGGATCAGATCAGATCAGAATTGACTAGGAGAGCTGGATAGAAGTTGAGTGTAGTTTCCTCATGGGTCGTTGCCTCAGTGACCTAGTGTTCCTGGTGGGATGATAGATCAGACCTATGTGGAATATAAATTCAATGATTATTAAGGAAGGTTCTTTCCCTTGTGCCTAGTTATCTAGTGTGCCAAGTGGCTTGATGGCTAAGAACCAAAAATTAGTTCCATATTCATCAATAAACAATCAAATTATCGGAAAATTTTATGGTTTTTTAAGGTGACAAACTTTCAAGGAATTTTTGAGGTCCTAAACAACGTCTTTGGAAAATTAAATTTTCACACAATTGTGTGTACTTCTAGTACAAAATGTTTCTACTTCAAAAATGAAATAGATCAAGGAGAGCTTTCGAATGAATTATTCTAAGCGCAAAATTGATCTTCTATGAAGAAGTTACAACCTAAATAGTAAAGGGTAAAATTCAGTACCAAATTTGTTTTTGAGGGAATAACGCCTATCCCATGAGATAATTTGGGGACTAGGAGAAATCTATGGAAATAACATGGACTATAGAAGTCATTATTGGAACTAGATTTGAATTCAGGGTACCTGAAAAATGTGTTGGGAAAGAAAGAGAGAAGATGTAGTATGCAAGGTTTAAAAAGGGAAAATGGTCAAAACTTTCAAAGACCATAACTAGAAACATTTCTAAAAAAGAAATAGAGACATATATTAAATCTATTTTATTTTAGAGGTAATAATTTTTAAAACGAATCACACTACTTCATATATGCCAGGAGTTCATTGATGAAAAGAGACTGAAAAATGTTTGGATCCAATTCCTACAGTTATGGATATAAGTGCAATACAATTTACTTTCTACTTTGAAATCACACTTGGGAAAATGATTAGTTGATGGGAAGGTCTTGAGGAGAAGAATCCATCTATTAAAATAGAAAATTAATTTGAGTATTAAACTTTGCATTCAATTCAAAAAAAGATGATTGGTGGTATTAAAAGGAAGAAAAAATTATGCATTGTCTTCGAAATTTATGTATGTATTTATTTTTGTCTAACAAAAAATTGTTTGCATGCACATTTTCTTTAGAATTTAGAGGTCAAAGGAGGAATTTTGGTTTCCTATATGATAACTACATGCATGGAAGATTCCCAAGGTTCCTATATTCATGATGAGGAAGTAAGAGGTTTGCATGTCAACATGGTAAATGATGAGGCAGTCTAATGGAAGAAGAGACATGAAAGAGCATGTAACTATGAGAAGCCTGCAGATAGAAGTTCATAATTATATGGAATATCATGATAATATTATGAAGGTAGAAGAAGAAATACTTCATAGATTGAACATTTTGTAGAAGAAAGATAATATCATTATGGAACCAAGAAAGAATATATTGTTAGACTATTGGTAGCATCCAAATTCCATAGCAGAAGGCATGAGCATGAGAATGAAGGGAAGTAAAGGAGTAGGAGTAGGCGTCATCATTCCTAGATAAATACACTAGGATATCTCATGCAAGATTAAGTCTAGAGAGAATTCCATGTGTATATCCTATTAGGAGATAGAAGAGAAGGATCGAGGGAGATATATTGCAAGGTGAACTCAGGAAGATCAAGCCACCAATTTTTAATGGTGAACATAGGAAGGGAGAAGAGGATGAGGTCTAGTTGTTGGAAATGAAGATATATTTCGAGCTGAATGATTATCCATCAAGGGTAGACACAATAATTTCCACCTACCACTTACAAGGAAAGAAAACCATGAGGTGGGATCAACTTAAGAAATATAAGCATCTTGATGAGAAGAGGATCTCATGGAGGCAACTCAAAGGATATTTCCAAGATAAATATTTTTTTGAGCATAACTATGAGAGGAATATGGAATATTTATTTGAACTCAAGTTAGGAAGCATGTCAATGGATGAATATGAGAAGAGGTTCTTTGAGATGTTGAAGCATGTGGACTTCATTAAAGATGAGAAAGTCAAAATCCAAAGGCTTATGAGTGGGATACCCTTTTTCTATAGTGACAAGATACAATATTATAATCCTAAGACTTTGGAGGGGACCATATGGAGAGACAAGCATATTTATGAGTAGAGCAAAGGGCTTTTAGTATTTCAAAAAAGACTTGGAATCACAAGATGAAGGGTAAGATGGAGAAAAGGTAGAAAGGTTTTAAGACACCCCTTTCCAAGAAAAAATCCCAAGAAATTCAACAAGGAATGTTATCCCAAAATTATCACAAGACAATATATTCATTTGGGAAGAGGCCAAGGTAGAAACCTATACAATGTTGGGCATGTGAGGGGAATCACCTATATAGGCTCTGCCCTCAAAAAGGTGAAAAAATTAGGATTTTTGACAACATTTAGGAGTATCAAATAATGGAAGAGATGGGAGGAAGCATGATAATGATTTATGTAGTCTTGGACAACCTGAAAGAAAAATATTAATCCCCCATGATTGAGGTGGAAGGTAAGATCAATAATCATCCTATAACAATTTTAATTGATTTTCTAGATAGCCATAGTTATATAAACTCTAATATTATTGAAATATTTCGCTTGTGAAGGAGTAAGGATAACAAATATTGATTATTTCAATTAGCCACAGGGGTTAAGAGAAAGATAAATGAGTCGGTTAAAGATTTCCCAATAGAAATGAATGTTCTCAACATAAAGGTAGAGGTGAACATCATATCTTTGGGTTCATATGACTGTCTAATTGGCATGGATTAGTTGGGAAAAACATCGGGTTGTCCTAGAGTGTTAAAACAAGACAATAACCTATCTTAATGAGAAAGTAAAACATGGAAAAATTCTAGGAATTCTAAGAGATATATCTGTTAGAGAAATTTCAAAGATGTATCTAAAAAAGAGCTTCAAGAAAGGATGTCAAATTTTTGTAGCCCATATGGAAGATGAAGCTAGTCATAAAGTGGAAAGTGTTGGAGACCACTCGATCTTAAAGGATTTTGAAGATGTTTGTGAAAATTCCAGGATTTCCACCTAAGAGGGATATCAATTTCTTTATTGATTTGGTGTTGGGATTTGTCCCAATGTCCAAGACACCTTACAAATTGGGCACTCCAAAATTGAAAGAGTTGTAGATGCAACTTGAAGAAATTTTGAAAAAGAGGTATATATGCCCAAGTGTGTCGCTTTGGGGATCCCTTGTTATTTTTATAAAGAAAAAGGATGGAACCTTAGGGATTTGTATTGATTTCAAACATTTGAATAAGGTCACTATAAAAAAAAAAGTATTATTTTCCAAGGATTTATGATTTATTTGATCAACTGAAAGGTGCAAGGATGTTTTCCAAGATTGACTCGAGATTAGGTTATCATCAATTGAGAATAAAAGAATAAGATATCAACAAAAAAACATTTAGAACAATCTATTGGGATTATAAATTCATGGTAGTTCCATTTGGGTTGTCAAATTCCCTAGATGTTTTTATGTTTCTAATGAATGGAGTGTCGAGGGAGTACCTGGACAAGTTTGTGATTGTTTTATTAGATGATATACTCATGTACTCTATGTGTGAGGAGGAGCATGAGAAGCATTTAAAAATGGTGATATTTTTTTTACGGGAGCATAAATTGTATTATGAGCTAAATAATTGCATATTTTATCAAAATAATATTCACTACTTGGGTAATATTATTTCGGTAGATGGGATAGCCATTCAACCCGAGAAGATACAGTCCATTAGAGGATGGCCAATGCCAAGAAATGTGATAGAGGTAAGATGATTTGTGGTTCTTGTGGGTTATTACTGAATATTCATAAATGGGTTTTCAAAGATTGCAAGGCCAATAACTTCTTTGCAAAATAAGGGAGGGAAATTTGAATGGACTCCAAAATGTGATGAAAGTTTTCAGTTGTTAAAAGATAATTTGACAAGTGCGATCATATTAAATATTTCAGATATGGAAGAAGACTTTGTGGTGTTCATGGATGCATGGAAGGAAGGGCTCGATGGAGACCTAAGTCAACAGGATCATGTGATATTCTATGAGTCATGGAAATTAAAAGAGCATGAGAGAAATTATGCCACACATCATTTAGAGTTAGCAACCATCGTACATGCATTAAAAATGTGGATACATTGCCTCATGGGGAAGAGATATGAGATAAGAGCGTACCATTATGGTCCTAAAAATTTCTTTGGATAGACAACATTAAATTCCAATAAAACTAGATGGATGGAATTTCGTAGTGAGTATGACTTTGAAATTAAACATATCAAAGACAATGAAAATCAAGTGGTTGATGCACTCAATATAAAAGATATTGAAATGCATGTTTCATCCATCAGCATGTATGAGAGATATTTAAAAGAAAAAATTATTGAAGTAGAAAATTCATATCAACATTATCCGCAAATGAAAAAAAAATTACAACAAGGTAATTTACAATAGAAATTTAAAAATTATGAATTGAAAGAGGATATAATCCTCTTGTATAAAGGCAAGGTGTGTGTGACAAATTCCATGGAGATGAAAAATATAGTGCTGAGAGAAATCCACAATGTGTCATATGTTGGACATCCAAGTAGGGATGATTTTAGGGGCTAAATTTCACTCATGGGCTAATTTTCCATGCTTTTTCCAAAAAAACAATTCACTTTTCTAAAATTTATTAGCCCAAATTCTTTAGAATAAAATTATATTACCTTAAAAATAGCCCAAATTTTATAGAAGCTATATAAAATCCTTATAAATTTGAATATTTTTACAAAAATATCAACAACATTTTATAGTTTGCATATTAAGGACTAGTAAGATTTGCCAAGGTTTCTACATTTTGAGATAAATTTCCATCCTTAAAATTATCCCTGCATCCAAGATATCAAAAATCCATTACAATTGTAAGGAGTCAATACTTTTGGCTAGGAATGAAGAAATTAGTGGTTAACTACATATCCTAGTGTCTAGAGTGCCAGAACGTAAAGACATAGCACACACATCTAGCAGGGCTACTACAACCATTTCCCATTCCAGAATGAAAGTGGGAAGTAGTCACGGTATATTTTATTACAAATATTCCTAGAACAATGAAGCAACATGTTTCCATCATGGTGGTGGTGGAAAAATTGACTAAGGAAACACATTTTATTCCCACAAAGACAAAACATAAGGCCAAAAATATTGTAGATGTTTACATGAAGGAAGTTGTGAGGATACATGGAGTTCCTAAGACAACAGTTTCAAACAAATATTCCAAGTTTACATCCAGATTACGACAAGGTTTGTTCAATGCTTTGGGATAAATTTGAATCTTAGTACAACATATCACCCATAGTCAGATGGGAAAATAGAGAGGACCAATAGGATAATTAAAGACATGATTAGTATGCATGTGATGGATAAACCATCAAAATGGGAATACCATATCCACTTAGTGTATTTTTATTATAATAATGGGTATCTTGTCATATTAAAAATGATTCATTTTGAAGCTTTGTATGAAAAAAAATGTAACACACCAGTGAACTCAGATAACCCAATAGATAAAGGTATCAATGGGACAAATTTGTTAAAGGAAATGCAAGTGCAGATGAAAATTTTTAGGAATAATTTAAAGGTTTCCTAGGATAGGTAGAAAATTTATATAGAAAAAAAAACACTTTTCATAGATTTTAAAGTGGGAGAACATGTATTTATTAATGTGAAAATGAAAATAAGTTTGAAAAGACTAGATTGCTTCCTAAAGTTGTTGTCAACATATTTTGGTTCTTTTGAAATATTAGAGAAGATAGGGTCATTTGCATACATCCTAGCATTGTCTACATCCATGAGAGTGCATAATTTTTTTCATGTACCATTATTAAGGAAATATGTGCCTGACCCTAACCACATAATAGATTGAATTGTCATCTAGGTGGAAAATGAAGGGGAATTCTGGGTGGAACCAAAATGCATCTTGGATCGGAAAGTCAAAGTGATATGAAAGAAAGACATAGGGATGGTAAAGTTTCAATGGACATACTATGGTCCTGAATATTTCACATGGGAACATGAAGAAACTATGTGGGAATAATACTCATAAGTTTTGGCCAATTTTGAGGACAATAAAAGTTGAAAAATAAAAGTCTCCATCTTTGGGAAACCAGTTTTCAGAACCACATCTAATAACCAAATCTTAGAAATTCTAGGTCACTTTCACTGATAGCCTTGATAAAATAATGGTGCAACATAATTTGTTGAGGAAAGTGAAGGGCACACATTCCTTGGGTCGACATGTTTAGAAGAATGAGATATTATGGTTGGCACTGCTATTGGAGGGTAAAGATTTCATTTTTTTATTTTTTTTTCTGAATATTACGATGTAAATTTATTTATGTATTTCAGCATGGTGCTCTACATTGAGGATGATGCACAATTGTAGGGGAGGGAGAATGTACCATCCCCATTATACTCCACATTTTAAATTAATGCATAATGTAGCTATGAATGCGGTTGTGGCTAATCAATGTAATATGCAAAATGAGTTTTCTGATTTTAATAAATATAATGTGATACCAACTTCTGGAAATATGAATAGACATGGGGGTTTATTTTACACAAAATAAGAGAGTGTCGAATAGGGGTCCAAGGGTAAAATTAATTCTGGTTATTAGTTCAACCAAATTTCCTAAATTTTATTATCATTGGGGATAACTTCTAAATTTATGTTTGAGTGTATGAGAGGCCAATCATTTAACTCATGTAAGAGGGTGGGTGTGAGAGTCACATCCTGTAGTTATTGAAAATAATTGGGAAGAAAAAATCAACATTGGGTAGAGTGAGTAGTCAATTGTATTTGGAAAATAGAGGAAATTCGTATGGGGGTTACATGCAATTTTTACACATTCAATTTTCACATGAACAACAAGGAGAGAAAATAAAAGAGAGAACCAAATATTGAACAAGAGGAATGGGAAAATTATGGAGCATGCTTAAGAATATTGGATGTTGAAAATGAAGAACCATGTTGTCAGGCCCAAAGAGTGAACTACTGATTGAGTTTCATTGTAACAACAAACCTTGTTGTTGGTTGCTGGTATTTTTCCTGGCAATGAGTTCCCTTCACTTCCCAAAGGAGATATTCTTAGTTAACTAAGACAAAGAGGGCCTCATAGATGAATGGTACAGCCTACGGACTGAGAGAAATGAAGTGGTACATTCCTTTGGTTGAGCAGGTCAAGAGGAAGAGAGCTAGAAAAAAATGGGGATAGTTGTAGGAGGAAACTAGTGGGTTGTGTGATTGTGAGTTGTGAGTGGACTGTGAGAGGAACCCTTTTCTTGTGAATTCCTAGCCCAGAATCAGGGGTGAATTTTGATTGATATTTAGAACACCATGTCTACGGTAGGGTGTAACGTCCTTCACAATCAACTAGTTGCAAAATTATTTTATAATATAAGTGTTTATCTATTCTAATTTATTTCATGAGTTTAATTGTTGTTCTTAACTCTATGTATATGAATGGTTTATTTTTTCTTGAAAATGATTTATTAGATAAATTCAATATCATTTAGAGTGTTGTATATGCATTTAATTATGGGTATTATAACTTATTTTAAAACATGAATTAAATCATAATGTATAAGCTACAACAAACAGGTAAGAAGCAAATTTGTTTTTATGTGTATTATTTCACAAGGAAGGTTCTCTGGTTGAGTCGGGGGATGTTACAAAATTCCTATCCATGACTCCAAAAAAATGTATATTGCATCTAGGTTGTTACAACTATACTCTTTCCTCAAAAAATAAAACTGATAATCATAGCATTACATCATCCATTCAATATGTAGTCTTTAAAAAATACATTTTTTTATCAACAAACAAAATGTAAATAGAGAGTAAAATATCTTAAAATCAAGGTTCAAGATTTATGGTTGTATTAAGTTGATTTTCCATTTTCTATTAAAGAGGATCTAGGTTCCTCGTTCGAGCCCAACTCTAGCATTTAAGAGCCCATCTACAGTCTATTTTTGTCCCTATAAATGAGATAAAGATACATATGAAAATTTTCTGAGGATATTAATAAATTCATCATATAGAGGTTGTAAGGTGAAATTAATTAGAAAAAATATTTTAACATCCATTAAATAACCAACATTTAGTCACCAAACATTTTCAGTTGAGTTACACCAAACTCTTGTGCAAGCCTCATAACCAGTTTTTGATTCCTAACCAATTCCATCTTTGAAGGAGATGTTATGATTCCTTAATGGTTCCTCTGTGGTGCACCATCAAAAAACGTTGAAGGAATATCTCTATTTATTACCTCTTTATAATGAGGATGAGATAATGAGTTTTCCTATAGCCATGTGTAGGCATTTAAAATATTTATAGACTAAAATGCACTTTTGAGAGGAAATTTTTGTTTATCTTCAAAAAACTTTAGGATTATAGCAAGCCATACTCCCCAAGATATGTTGCGTAGTAATGCTATGATCTTGAGTGGCTCCTTTATAGAACAACATGTTCTAAAATCCTCTTCAATACTTTTACTTTCCCTGTATTTCCTTATCCACATCATCCTTTCTACCTCTTTCCATACCTCTTTGGTAAATGGAAATTCCAAGATGATGTGATATATAATTTATTATACATGATGACATTGACTGCACCATCTTGGCCTAATGAAATTCATTTTATGAAATACCTACCATATAGGTTCCTTATTGTATAGAAATAACCACATGAATATTTTGTTTTTTGTAGGACATTTTGATTTCCAAATTATTTTATCCAAAAAAAAAAATATGGTCTTCTCTTCCTCCCTCTACCAATTCTTTGTAGCCTATTATAGGAACATAATATCAAATAGGATGCAGAGACAAAATCAAATGGTCCTCCTCATATTTGAGTCTATTATTCTAGTCTTTAAGGATGTCTATGTACTTATTTCATAACACTTCATATTCTTCCTCAAATCCTAGCTCTTCCCAAGATAACTATCAATGGTGCCAAGTTGTAGTCCTTCCCTAATTTTCAACCTGTTTGAGTTTATAATACCCATTATTTCTTAATTATTATATTATTTGAAAGGGTAATCTATACATACATTTTCTTCCTAGCAATGGGTTAAAGAGGATTTGAAATTTACCTCCTTTACCAATTTTCATATATTGTAATTTCCAAAAAGATGGAATGCATAGGTAATTGATTTTCAAATTATGCATGCATTTGTTGAATGTTTACATGGTTTTATAAACTAGTACCCCACTATACAAAGGGATATATAATTTTTTATTACAACCTAAACCCACAAAAATATTATTTGAATTGTACTCCACATATTTGTTGTAGCGAAGGCCTTTGAGAATAGAAAGGGTTTTTTACGCTCCCATCTTTGTTTGCTTTAAGGCTATATTTTTCCAACATGATAGTACTAATACTTTCTTATTTTGACCTCCAAACTAATTGAATTTATAATAAGGATATTAATGGTTCCAAATACTCTTTTTTGGGACTAGACATGCGATATCCAGTAAACTAGAATCTCTTCAAGTACTATTTTTACCAATACCAAATGACCTCGTATGGAGAGCCACTTGTTGCAATAGATGTTTAATTTATTTTCAAATTTATATATCAACCATTTCGAGTCATACTTTTTATATTAGTTTATCTTCAAAAGAAACCCAAATACTTTAGTACTTGTTCTAATTTTTTCATCTGAAAAAAGAATAACTCAGAAAAATGATTATTTTCCTACTCATATCCCCCATAAAGTGATCATGTATTTTTCCATATTTATTACCATTCTAATGTACTTACAAAATAAATCCATATAATTCCTTTGAACTTCTCAATGGCCCTTCTAGTTCCTTCACAAAAAATCAAGATGTCATCTACAAAAAGTAGATGTGTGATGTTTTGTGATATTGTGTGATGCTCCAATATATACTCCTTTGAGACTACCATTCCTTTTTTATTCTTTAATTAGCCTAATTAAACCTTCATTTATTAATAGAAATAGAAGAGAGGATATATTTCACCCATATTTAAGGGATATTCCTAATTGGAAGAAAGGGGACGACACTCCATTTATTAACACAAAAAAAATTATTGATGATATGAAAATAATAATACATACAATGAACTAAGGACAAAAACCCAAAAGAAGTAGAATAAGTCTAATGTAAAGTTGACTTACCGTTTCATAAGATTTGGATGGGTCCATTTCCATTACCATCGATCTTTGGTTCCTAACCTTACTTGAGTGAAGGAATTATTGAGATATCCCCACTACCTCATGAATACACCTTCCCTATAAAAATCCAAACCATTCTCTAGAGATTTTATTAGATAAACCCATTTTCAAATTTCTAGATATAACCTTTGAAATAATTTTATAATTGGAGTTTCATAAGGAGATAGGGATAAATTTCTCCAAAGTTGTCATTTTGTATTCTTTAGGAATTCGTTCTAGGAAGGTTGTATTGAAGTATCCTCGCATTTTTTCTTTAGTTCCAGTAGTCTCCAAAACTCTTCTTAAATATTCCTCTGTAAAATCATAAAAACCTAAAACGAATTCCATAGAGAGGCTATTGGGTCGAGAAATTTTGTCCTTTTGAAAACTTTGCAAGATTTGGAACAATTTTTCTTTCCCCACTTTATTTATCAAGGCTTGATTATCTTCATGATTAAAAAATATAGTGAATGAGTTTAAAAACCTAATAACCTTATCTATTGTAGCATGAGTGTCCTCTTTGAAAATGGATGAGAAATGTATTGCTTCTTCAAATTCCATGTTCTTAAAGTTTGTTTCCCAAGTATTATCCCCTTTATCAAATTTCCATACATAATTAACATTGTTTCTATAGTTTGCATAATGAAAAAACTTGGTGTTCTCATCACCAACATGTAACCATAACACCCTACTGTTGAGCCTTTACTCTTTTTCTTTTTCTAGTATTGCATGCCTCTTTATTCCTTCTAGAGTCTTTACTTCTAGTTTTTTCTCCTCACTCATATATCCAAAACCTTCATTGTTTATACTAGGTCCAAGGTTTCCTCCACTCCTATAAGAACCATATTATCTCTCATATTTTTGTCTCTTTCACATTTAGTAGCTGTATTTTTAACTTCTTTCAGGGTTTTATGAAATTGTACGAGAGAATATTCTCTTAAGTTACCATTATAAGGTTTCCAAATAGATTTCCCTACAAACTCCTCCACCTTTAACAATTCTAGATTTAATTTGAAGGAGTTAGTAGGTTTCTGTAAAGAAGGTTCCACTTCCAACATTATTGGATTGTGATCAAAATCCCCCCATGAGGTGATTCATTGTTTAATTTGAATGAGTTCATCAAGAAATGATTCATATATTAAGAATTGGTTGATCCCCTTGGAAATTATACTTTTCCTACCCTCTTGTCTCTCTTTGTAGGGGAGAATTTATCTAGTTCGATTTCCAAAAGAACAAATTCTTCCAACTTTTTGAGAAAGTACCTTAAGAGGTAGTTCAATTGTGCAGCGGGGCCCCAAAATTATGAAGTCCCTAAAGTGAAATAAAATTCTCCTTGTATCTTTACTAATCCATTTTGAATACAACCCATTATGAAAAAATTGTTCCAACATTCCAACTTGTCCATATAAGGACCATAAACATTCATCAGTGTGATATTTTCCCCAAAATCCAAGGAGAAATGTAAGGTCCCTAATATTGTAGGAAAGGACCCAGAATTAATAAGGGTAAAGGAGCATTTTCCCATCTAATTGTGTTCCCTCTTGATCTCCCAATGGCATATATATAACTAAAATCCTAATTACTAAACAATATAGATAAATCCTAAGTGATTGTATCCCCATCTGACATAATCTCTTGCAGTAGGATAATAGAAGGATATATATTTTCAATTAATATTTTTTAGCACAACTTCTTTGAGATGTTAGCCAACCCTTTACAATTAATGGTAAAAAAATTATTTGGTATCCTCAAAAGGGATTTTTTTTCTAAGATCCCCTATCAACGATAATTGTTTCCCACGTAAGATTTCTAAAGACACATTCTTTTGAGAAATGGACATGTAATATTTCCTTCACATTTTATTGGATTTAGGTCCTTTCTCTTCAAAAAAATTTAATCCCCTTTACACCTTTCCTAAGAAAACTAAGAGTACCTTTGTTTCTATAATGTATGTTATACTCATGTTGATATGCTTTCCCTTCTTTTACCTAAGGATGGATTTCCCCTATGGACCTCTTGTATAAAAACATTTAGTCATGCAGATGCAGGGGGTAATTCCCTTGTCAAAGGTATCAACCACTCACAATCCACATTGAATGCATTTGTTAAGTTCATGTGGATGTGGGGAAATATCTCGCAAATCTTGTTGTGGTCCCAACCTTATTGCAACCTATATTCCCACACTTTCATTCCATACTAGTTACCTTGCATTCCCTTAATTCGCATCTCCACAACCCGCATTCTCATAATTAGAATACTTTTTATTTCCTTGAGGCTCATGTGAGAATATGAAATCCAACATTCCTCCCACAAACATTCCTCCTCTTGCATCCTGCATTCCAAAAAATATGCTTACTTCTCACACTTGCATTACACATAATTCCATACCCACATTCCACATAGGACATGATTGGTGGTTCTGACATAATAATGGCATATCCATTGCATATCTCTCACATGACAAGAACGATTGTTGTTAATTAATGAGGATTAATTTTTGCACATTTTTTATTAGTCCTTTTGTACTCAAATGATGATTGGCATTTAATGAGCAACATGAACTAATTGCACAAGGGGGGGAATTTGAATAGTATATTGACCCCTAATTTATGACTAGCATAGCACCTATTAGATGAAATATATGATTTATACATGAAATCATCACACTTACCTAAACACATTGAAAGTGGAAGAGATGGTGAACAAGAAAATGAGAGAACCTTTTTTTAGATAGAGTGAATCCATTGGCCTAAGAAAGAAAGTTATTCCAATGGTTTATTGCATATAATTGGAATTATAATATTTTTCCCGAATATAAACTTAAAAAAAAATTATGGACTTTGGGGATAGATAAGGGTGGTTGCATACCTGAGGTGTTTGATTTTAGATAACTTATATCATGATGTGCTTGAATATTTGGTTCAAGGCATTAAATAATTAAGGTAAAGGACAGTGGAAGGACTCCTATCCTTTTGACACCCAATATGATTATAAGGATGATATAGCTCCCAAAACCAAACAAGGACCTAAATATCTCTGAGGTAGACTCTTTCCTGGATGCTCAAGGTAGTGGTGCAAATATACTCATGGAGTTTTTGGTCCAACCTCTTGTTAGACCCTTGAGCCCTAGAAAGATTAATACATGTATTTTTGCTCATCCATATAAATAGTTTGTGTGGATTTTTTCATCACTAATATATCAGGAGTCAACAAATTTCATTACCAAGTATGTTTTATATGTCTTCCATTACTTATCATGAGTAGGGACCAGACTGTTTAAAATGTGATTTCCCACCAATTTTCAAACTACATTTGTAGGGTATGCCCCCAAAGGGAAACATCGATTTTGATGAAAATCCTGCTCAATTTTGGAACCCCAAATTGTGGAAGCATAAGATATTTTTTTATTTTTACCAAAGCCAAGATTCCTTTGTTAAGGAATGGATAAGTATTCTCATTGGAATTGAACTAGCTTGGGTGACAAAGGTGGCCATATATTTTCTCATGGGGAAGGGAGTATGTGTGTTGGATGAACAATTCACAAACAATTCACACACATAAGGCTCTTTCTTTTTTAAGGGAATCCCCTTCTTCTTCCTCGTTTTGTTTGTTATATATTCTTTTTTTATGAATTATGTAGATAGTATAGGACATAATATTTTTTCTTCAGTAAGAAGAGGAAGTGGCAATTTATTCCCATTCCTTTCAATATTGTCAATATTATTGTCAAGACTTCATCAAGCATGACCGGGATGGAAAGGTTCTTTGAATATTTTAATATGAAATAATCTTAAGCTCGTAGTGGTTTTGATATTCAAGGGATTTTCACCACTCATGTGGTTTCAATCGACTACACCTAAGTTTTTAATAGGTTGGAAGAAATTATTGAAGGAGGTAATGAAAATAAGGATTCTCATGTCAAATCCAAGGTGTTGGCCACCCCAAGCAAGGATAATGTAATGTAGAAACCTAGGCTAATATTACTAGTCCTTAATATGCAAAATGTGAAACGTTTAGTAATACTTTTATAAAAATATTCAAATTTATGAGGATTTTATATAGTTTCTATAAAATTTTGGTAATTTTTAAGGTAAAACAATTTTATTCTATGAAATTTCGGAGAATTTGTTTTAGAAAAAATGGAAATTGGAGAATATTTTTGGGAAAAACCATGGAAAATTAGCCCATTTGCGAAATTTAGCCCCTAAAATCAGCTATGACCCCAAGAAAAACCACTCCCAAAAAGAGGCAAATAACCCTCAATAATTCACATACAAGGGAAAGTTCAAATGTTGATGCAATTGAGGTCCCTCTCCTAGAAGAAAACAAGAAGGCATACCATAGAAAAAGGGGAATATCTATAGCCATTGTTGAAGCTACAATGGTTCATTGCTCCCGTAAGAGTTCCTCTTTGGGCCACAATAATCAAAAAATTAATATTGGAATAAGAGATAATAATGAGGGATGTGTGGGTTATGGAGATGGCGGGGATCCTCTGTGATATCAGTTGGAGATAATGCATGTTGTTAATTGTGTTCCCAAGAGAAAGATAAATCTTGATGGGGGAAATTCTCAAAACCTTGAGGGTTCAGAAACTAAAGTGACAGACATGGAAGTAGATGAAGTCAATGCTGTTCCCACATGGGCTACACGAAAAATAACATAAAGTAAATTGATAACAGAGGAGTTGGCCTAGGACGAGAAAATAGATTTCGAGGAAGAATATGTAACTCTTCACCATGCAAAATATCATAAATATCCCAATAAATTACAAATTCAAAGGGTAAAACTAAATGATAAAACAACGATAGGAGGATGTTTGAAATCTAAGGGGTTTTCAAGTTTCATCAAGCCACATGTCAGACATTATCCCACTTAATAATGGAGAGGGATTTAGATAACATTATATTGGAGAAGATGATAAGGGAACTCAAATCTACCCTTATCAGAAGCATTATTTGTTGATCTCTTATCTATGAAAGTCCTATATGCATTCTCTAACCAAGTTACTAGATCAAGATCTAAGGTCACTAGGGATGTTAATCTATTACTGGGTGTTAGGAAAAGTGTTTCTAAAAACATTAATAAAAGACTCGGCATAATCATGGAAGATCTAGATATTTCCATAAAATTAGATGTCATGATAGGAAGAGTTCATTCACGTAAGGAATTATTGTAGAAATATTTCCAAATTGACGAGCATTTTATAAAAATGAAGTATTTTAGTTGCAAGGATATCAAGTATGGATGAGCATATGAGAATGAAATAATTTGTCACTTATAAAAATAGATTAAAGAAAATTGAAGCACCACTTGCAATGCTCTTAAAGAAAGGAGAAGTTCATTTCCTGTGAGGGTAAAAGATATCATCAAGGAACTTGAAGTCCCGCCTTTGACATGGGATTCCATGTTGTTAACAAGAGGTCAAATACAAGACAATCTAGGTATACTAAGGGTTGCATGGGGAACAAAATTTGATGATCTCGCATATTTTTCATAGGACAAAATATGACACTAGATGGTCAATTTCATGAATGAGAATGAATACCAATATCATGCATACATAAACAAAATGTGAAATGTTGAATACTATTGAATATGAGTTGTTTGGATTTAGCATGACATAAGATATAACCATAGTTCCATTACCCGATTATATTCAAGAAAGGCTATAGGGTGCATTGGAAGTGATAACTAACACACCTTGTTATTGAAGATTAAATAAACAATTATGGTAGTTTGGACCAATTGTGTTGGTACTTATTTAAAAAGAAACTGAACCATCCTCCCCTATTTCCATTTTTGTGAGTATAAGCCTTGTTTGAAGAATTCCCCTTTGTTTTATTCTTTCTCAGTTTGCAATCATCCAATATTGTTATCCAAATGTTATTGTTTGTGTACAAGACTGATTGTTGATTTCTTCCTTTTGTTTTCCAAATTACCTCTTCTCAATATATGGTTCAAAAGAGCCCCATATCAATTCATTATTTTGTCATTTCTGTATGTTGATTTGGAATACATTGTGTTTGATCTTGAACAATAAATTTATATTCATTATTTAAACTCCACAGAGAGATATTCTGGAACTCACAACTTTTGTGGTTTCTAAATTTTATGTGAGCATGAAATCTTGAGAATGAGTTTCCTTTACATCTATTTGATATGAATGTCACAAAATAATTTAAAGTTCTATGAAAATGACCATTTTGTCGCTCTATGTTTTGTTTGTATTGCTTCAAATTTGTTACTTTCTCGTGTGATGATATGGGAAATGATTATCGTGGAATAAGAGTAATTTGGTTTTCCATTCGTATGATTGAAAATGTTTCCCTTAATATTTTATTTGCTTGTTCCACTTACTTGTATTAAATATTTATGGAGGCAAAATCTTATGTTTATAAATATTGATATAATTGTTATCTGAGCAAGAAATAAAGGAGAATCACCTCTATAGAAATGAACAGGGTATGTCTAATTCCCATGAGAATTACCTATGAGGTTTTCTCTTGTCCTGGACAAGAAAAGAGATCAACAACTTCACTAGTTTCAAAGGATTGGAAACATGGATATCCTTCCCATCCAAGTCAAAGCCAATACTAGGGTTTTCAAAGGATCCTTCAAGACCTTTACCAACATACAATACCTATGTAGTTCTAGGAATATGTATGAGGGGAGGGGGGTTAGGAATTTTTATTCCAGATAGACTGGGAAAAAATCACTGGGATAATTTGAATTTTTTTTTCCAAACTCATTTCCCCAAGACCCAAAAATGATATTTTCCAAAGAAATACTTTGAGATAAAAAGTGAGACTAGTGTGTCTTACCACATTTTGTCTTAGCATACTTATTATCACTAATTGTTTCTAGTTTTGGATCCTTGTGATATCCTCGATTTGAGGTTTGTAAATCTTCTTCTATATGCCCAAAATGATGACTGTTAGGGGTCACTCGGACCCCAACATATTCTTTTCTTCTAGAAATTTGGATTATTTCTTATTCGACCATATCCAAACCTATAGAACGTTTTCTTGTTTCCCAAATATTCTCGTAGAGTGGGTAGTTATAGTATGCAACTAGGTGATGATAATAGTGGCAACTCACACATATGAAGGGTACTCCTTAGTAGTCCAGGTTAAAATGAAAAATATAAACACCCTTATGGATATCGATTGTCTCTGCAAACCTTTGCTAACCTCCAACATGACCATAATGCAAGCCATTCCATAGTATCATGTTTCTATATGTGTTAGGCTTTCTTCATAATATTCTCCTAAATCATTGCCTATTTCCTCGAAACCATCTTTGGACCAAAAAATCGAAGTAATCCCAAGAATTCAAACATACATGACTAGAATATCCACATTGTTCGATCTAGCATCAAACTCAATGTTTCATTTCTTTAATAATAGAGTTTGTGAGCACCATCTCTAGGGATGATGCAAAATTTTGTTTTCTTCTTCTATTTTCCTAAACACCAAAACCAACCATCCTTTGAAAAATATCATGGTTCGTGGGATGCATTCCACTAAAATTTAAAATTTGATATATTTCTAAGCCTTCAATTACTCATTCCTCATTCTTTTAAAAATAAATCGGCCTACCAAAGCTTGATCCCCCATCTCCATTATATCATTTAATTTTGTTTTTCCTCCTAAGTTTAGGTTAATTCTTTCTTGACCCTTTTTTATACACTTCCATTGCTTGGGTTTCATTGATGACTCCTAAGAGTGTAACCCTCCTCAAAAATCAAAGGAAGCGACTCTACTTATACTTATAATCTTCCAATCCAACATTTCGATAACAAAACTAAAAATAAAGAAACCATACTTTCTTTTCACTACACAATTACATTGGGTTTTGACCTCATTACTAAACTTTGTATGAGGGTTCGCAAAAAGATACCTTGAATGCATCTCTCCCCCATCCTATTTCAGTAGAATATAAATGTCTACAAATATGTTGGATCAAAGTCATAAATATTTTCATGGGGTGAGGCAATTAGACATTGATGAGCCTTTGAAGGATCACTGTAGGGTCTCCTCACCCTTTCGTCCACTTTTCCCATGGGCATAAAGCCATAATATGTCAACTCCTCATCCATCTCACCTAAAATGGCTATAGTATTATTCTCTAGAAAATGATACACTAGCTAATAAATCCTACCAAGGTCCAACGTGTCTCATGATATACCAACCCGGAGTTGGAATAGATTTGTTGGCCCTCCATTATGTCTACTAAAAAATATAGTTCATACTCCTTCGTATCGATTCTCCAATCCTTGTATGATCAAATATCACCATGGAAAAACCCTATTTACCACTTGGAGAGACCCTCCTCTCATGTGAAAATCATCGCCCTCTTACTTATCGTGAATGACATTTTTATTAAACCTAGATTTGTCATGCACAAACAAGTTTCAAATTTATTGAATTGTTGTATTTGAAGTTTCACATATGGACTAAATTGATATTGATTGGTTTGTGAAAATGTGTAGGTGGTCTCTTAGTGCAAGAAGATTTTTAGGGGGAATAGACAATGAGTTAAAGAAGAAAACTCATGTCAAGAGAAAAATGTTGAGCATGAGACTCAATCTGCACATTGATCATTCCTTGTTTCTACCACACAAAAACAACACAACCTTCATCTCTCTTTCATGTTTTGAGCACGGAAATCTAGCATTTTAGAGATCGAGAATGACATAGATAGATGAGTTCTTCCAACATGACCACTTGGAAATCTCTGCTCGATCGAGCCCTCCAATTCTAAGAATAAAGAGCATCCCAAACTCAACGATGTCAATGTTTTTAATGCATATTTTAAGTAGCTATGATTTCTAAAGGTATTCCTCATTGTTCTAATGGTTCAAATCCCAAATATACTTCACTGTAGACCAACTATAGTTTGTCTCACATGCAAGGGTCATTTCATGTGAATAACGATGATAAACAAGTTGATTGTTGTTTTTTTGTCACTTTTAATTGATGTTTATTAGTAAGATGGTTTGTTTTCAAGTTTTTATTCTATCTGCACTTAGTAATATGTAAGTTATAGTTTTTTTGGGTGCTAATTTTCATTAATGAAATCATCAATATTTTGTGCATTACTTGAGGATTGAAAAAAATTGATACCATTTCTAGTTCCCCATCACACAGTTGGAAAAAACATTTGAAATCATTTATTCTACCAATTGATTATTTGAAACTAAATAAATTAAAAAGAAAAACTAGCAACGTTTATGTTGTGAGTTTTTTTGTCACTTTACTTGAGGATTGAAAAAAATATATTTATGTAAATAAAATTGACTAACATAAACATTGTTGGTTGATACAATTTAAATAAAAAAAATAGAAAAGCTAGTAAGATAAATATAATTAGTAGATAAAGTTGCAATAAATAAGTTCAATTTTAATTAAATAATTTTTG
The DNA here is from genome assembly GCA_032191745.1 of Picea mariana. Lineage (NCBI taxonomy): Eukaryota > Viridiplantae > Streptophyta > Pinopsida > Pinales > Pinaceae > Picea > Picea mariana. The sequence continues at coordinate 83,423 of JASDQU010108585.1, forward strand.
TAATTTATTTAAAAAGAACTAACTACCTCTTTGTTAGATTCCATGGTGTAGTGTCTTGGTAAGTGCTCTACGGTTGGATCGAGGTTAAATGTTGGATCAAGCTCTTGCTTGTGTGATCAAGCTCTTGCTTGTGTGTAAGCCACAATAAAAGTGAAAAAATAGAATCATGGGCCTATTTTTTCATTGTAACCTTTGATTAAGAGCTTAAAAAATACCTAGATCAAAGTTAAGATTTTAATGAGAATATTCTACTTTCTTTCCATATAAAACAATAGAACCTCATGTTGCTTGTAAGAATTGTTTCATTATAGCACTTATCATATTGCAACATTACCAACTTGTTTGACTCTGAATATTTAAAGCTTGTGCCACCTAAATTTTGGGTAGCCTTCAAACTTTTCATACTTGTCCATTTAGCTTACATTTAGAGGGTGTCTTAGTCATTCCACCACAGTGTTGTCCATTTCACTTACATTTAGAACATTTAGAGGGTGTTTTGGTCATTCCACACTGATGTTTTCAATTATTTTACTATTAAATTTCTATATGTTATGAGTCAGTCTTAGTCTGGTCAATTTTAGCATATATGTATAACCCATCCCATCTCTTGTAACCCCATTCTAGATTTACTCCAAAGTTCCTTAAAATTCTTGTTTGCTCCAACTTAGGAGAGGAATTTCCTTCCCAAGAGAGCGTGCTTCCCTTACATACATATATCTCTATCTTAAAACTAATTTCATGGAGCTCTTTTAACATGGCGGGGTGGCAATGATTCGAAAATGAATCTATATGCAAATTGCATTGCAGTAATTGCAACATATAATAGACTTATGTTGACCGATATTTTGTTCAAATCAGATTTTGCTGTACTTATTACATCGTCCCAAGCTAATCCCTAACTCATGATCTGTTTGATGTTGCTCACGAGGAAATCTATGGAAAAGACAATTGCAGATATTGAGATGGAAGAATTTCTCCACTCTTCTTCCATGCCCCACTCATAGAGTGATTTCGCTTTTCTCACCGTCTTTGACACGCAGTTCTCGTAGATGTTGCTGATGAGGAAATCTATGGAAAAGACAATTGCAGATATTGAAAATGAACGATTTCTCCACTTTTTCTCAATGCTCAAGTCTTTGTTTAGTCTTCGATTGTATTTTTTCTTAAGTGTAGTTAAAGCGTTTTACATCTTATCTTTTCTGATTAGAATTCGACAATAATTTAAATTAGAATTTCATCTGCTCCTTTTCTCACCGTCTTGGTCTTTAACACGCATTTCATAAATTCTACGATATTGAAAGTGAAGAATTTCTCCACTTTTTCTCCAGTCTTCGTTTAGTCTTCGATTGTATATTTTCTTCAGAGTAGTTAAAACGTTTTATATCTTTTCTTCAATTGTATTTTTTCTTAAGAGTAGTTGAAACGTTTTACATCTTTTCTTTTTTTTCGATTGTATTTTTTCTTAAGAGTAGTTAAAACGTTTACATCTTTTCTTCCATTATATTTTTTCTTAAGAGTAGTTGAAACGTTTTACATCTTATCTTTTCTGATTAGAATTTGACCCAAAACAAAAAAAAATTATATTTCCAAATGTATAAATCTATTCAAAATCTTAAAAATATAAAATGAAAATGAAAACAGCCAAAAATATATATATAATGTCAAGTCCTACAATCCGATCTGCTCATTTTCTCACCGTCTTGGTCTTTAACACGCATTTCATAAATTCTACGAGAATTTGTATTTAGTGAAGAATTCGCTCAGCTTTCTATTTCACCTTTTTTAACACGACATTTCATCAACTCTACGAGAATTTGTATTTAATAAACAATTTGTTTCTGCACACACGGCATTGTTCAAGAAAGGTGAGAAAACTCTTCACTAAATATTTTGTCTTTGCCACAGCTTTCATCATCTCTACGGATAACAGATGTAACCCCGGCTTTCGCCATCTCTATGCGGCACTCAATTTCGCAATTTCCCTTTTCATCTTTTCTTTCAAGTTTTCGTACTACCCTATCTTATATGTTTTATATATATATATATAAACAAAATAAAAAATTATATAATAATAATAGTAATATATTTTTAAGACTGGTAAAGTCTACGAAGGTATACATACCCTACCCCCTTTAGATTTGAACCTGTGACTTTTTAAGAGGAAACACATGTTTTTAACCATTAGACCCACTCAGAGTGTATATATAATAAATAATTAGGCCCACTCAAGCTGTATATATATATAATAAATAATTTAGTTTTTAAGTTCACTTGTCAAGCTAGACAACAAATTAGTATATAAAAAAAAATTAGTTCATTGATTTGACTCGTAAAATATAAGGAGGTATATATATCCTACTCCATTCTCGATTTGAATATGTGATCTTTTAGGAAGCAACACATGTTTTTAACATATGTTTTTAACTATTAAGTCCACTCAGACTATACATATAATTTTTATTTCATTTCATCATCTCAACTATGTGGATCGAATTTGTGTTGAGTTCACCTCAAGAAGTTTACAAAAACTGAACAATGAAAAACTATGTAATAAAATTGGACACTAACTTTGTGTTGAGTTGGTTGATCATGAAGTTTTACAAAATTGAACACTAAAAGATTATATAATTAAATTTAATATAATATAAAAAATTTAAAATTTAAATGTATGTGATGTAAGATTTCCCTTACTAATATAATGGTAAAAATGAGAATTACATCTCTATATTAAAAAAAATTAATACATTTAAGAGGATATCTATATTTAAGAGGATATCTTATTAAATATTTAGGATGTAAGTTAGGTTTTATAAATTAGGTTTTACTTCATAAATTGAAGTGGTATAAATTTAAATTATATTTGAAATTCAATTCGAGTCCACTTGAATTTATTTCAATCATGAAATTCATGGAACGCCATGACTAAGACTAAAACTCGAGGGATAAAATAAACGCACATTACACAAAAAGTTCACTACCCAAACATGTTACAACTGTGTATAATATGGTATGTGAGTTAGAGAAAATAACATTATCATCATGTAATCGAGTTTCCTCATCTCACAATATTTACAATAAAACTCAAGAAATGGGAAATGGGCCTTTGAATTGGTGTCTTTCCTTGTTGGAAAGAGGACCACAAGACACATCAAGATTGGAGAAGCTATCCTTATTTTAAACTCAATTATTTAGTGGGAACACATTAGAGTTAGTTATTTTTTAGCTTTTTTGATTAAAAAGAAACAATTCATGTTTTGAAAAAATAGGGGGAAAAATGATCCATGGTGTGCATTGATTCTCTAGATATGTGGTTTCTAACTCTTATAAGAAAGAATAAGTGTAAAAAATGACATTTCTTGTCTTGTCTATATGTTTTTAGAGTGCTTCTTCAATAAAATGAAACCCCTCATTCTACTTTTTGTAACAAGAGATATATGTACATCACAAACAACTAGGGAACCTCAAAGTTTCATTCCCCCATGCATGCTTCTCTTCAATAAGGAACAAAGGTCATAAAACCTAAACCAAAATGATGGAAAAAATTTGAGCTATTGTAGTGATCTAGGTGGATATTGGTGGCCACCCACCTATTCCAACTCGCTCCTTTTGTCAGTTTTTAGTTTAGCGCATTCTTTTGTACTTCTTTGTAATTGAGGGTTCTACACTTTCGGGGTTGTCTAGATCCCTACACATCTTCAAAGTGGATATTGATGGCCTCCCATCGAATCCAACTAGCTTATTTTGTATGTTTTGATGTCAACACATCTTGTTATACTTCCAGGGTCGTTTTGGGGCCATAAACAGTGTTATATTGTCTCACCATAGTCAAACTATAGACATAGTCATAATTTGATGGCAGAATGTCTATTTATCAAAAATACCTTTCCAATCGGCTATCATGCGCCTAAAATAGAGATTGTATGCAAAATTTATGACCCCAAGAAGTTAATGTACTAACTTACTCAAACGGGCCCACATGACTTTTGGAATTTCATCTCTTAGGGTTAGGGTTTTGGATGTCTAGGGTTTTGGCATTCATGTTTAACACAAAAAGGCCTTCAGAGCCTCACTGTAATCATCTTCTTCCAAATGAGTGTAGCTATTACATCTCTTCTTAGAGATAAAGTTGCCACCATTCTAGGGAGTCTTGCACTCTTTATTTTTACGGTCTCTCTACAGTTCTTTCATTAATAGAAATCAAGTATTGTTGTATTTCTATGTTTTTGGAAATTTTCATGAGTATTTATTTCATTGTAATATTTGTTCTTTCATTTCATTCCGAACATAATCCGGGTCATGCAGTATGTGGAAGATCATTGGGCATCTCATGGATTCTACACACAACTCTCTAGGATAACCACTAAGAATTTTCCCTTATTGAAGAATTTTCTTTATCTTTCTCCATCTCTATATCATTTATTTATTGTGTTTCATTTTTCTAGATCACTCGACATCTAATTAATTCTACACATGACTTTCTAGGTGATCTTTTCTTTTCCTTGTGCATGCTCCTTTTCCAAAAGGAACAAAGGGAATAAACCTAAACCTAAAGGAGGCAAGAATGTGATAAAATATATCTAGAAGGTGTAGAAAATCATTTTGCATCTCATAAATTCTACATTCAACTTGTTAGGATAACTATTTTCCAAAAGATTATTTATTGAACTATTTTCCTTAGTTTTCTCCATCTCTATGTTGTTGGTGTAAGTTTTAAACCTACAAAGTAAAGCAATGCATATAGATTCTTAAGAAAGACATAAATTAATCAATGGCTCATACACAGAGTACACAAAGATTTTATACCGGAAACCCTCAACCGATAAAACCTTTCTTATTTTCATTATATCAAATTTCACCATTCACCATACAATATATACAATGTTTTTAGGTATTTTGTAGATACCAAAACCCTACTCCCTTAATCGTCAGACGCAGTTGTCGTATCTGACGTGCCCACACACACACCCATGTAAAGAATATAACGCATACCCAACATTCTCCCACTTGTTGTTTTCTTTGCATCCAGGGGTCCAGGGGATTATATAGTCAACAATCCAGGGCAGCAATTCTCATTGTTTCTATACACCAGGAGAACTTTTCTGTGCTAACAGACTTTGTCAATGAATCTACAACATTCTTCAAAGTGTCAACGTTTTCTAGCAACACCTTCTTTTCCTCAACCAAGTCTCTCACAAAGTGATACTGAACATCAATATGCTTTGTCTTCGAATGATAAGATAGGTTCTTTGTCAGGAATATTACACTCTGACTGTCACAATCTAATTTCACTGCTTGTTGTACCAACCCAATACTTGAACACAATCTTTGTAACCATATTGCTTCCTTACTTGCATGAGTGGCTTCCATGTATTCATCTTATGTAGTTGAGAGTGCCACTACAGCCTATCTTTTGCTCATTCAACTAATTGCTCCTCCAAATAGGTTAAACACATACCCACTTGTAGATCTTCTATGATCCATATCTCCAGCCTAGTCTGTATCAACAAATCCATGTATGTCCACCTCTGTCTAATATCGATCTTCCTTGGTAGCACAATCCATAACTGGTGGTGCCATGAATATACCTGAAGACCCTCTTTACTGTTGTCCAATGCCCCTTCCCTAGTTTTGACATATACCTGCTCAAAACTCCCACTGCATGTGCAATGTCCAGTCTAGTACAAAACATTGCATACATCAAACTACTAACTGCACTGACATTCGAAACATGGGACATGTCCTCTTCTTCTTCCTATGTCTTGGGACACTGATCTGTAGATAACTTTACACCTATAGGAATAGGAACCTTCACCGATTTACTTCCATGCATATTAAACCTCTGCAATATTTTCTCAACATATTTTCTTTGATTCAACCAGAGTTTTCTGTTTTCACGATCTCTTTTAATCTCCATTCCCAGAATGAAGTTAGCAGCACTGAGATCCTTCATGTCAAATTTCGAGGATAGCTGCGATTTCACCTCCTTGATAACATCCATGTTATTTCCTACCAACAACATGTCATCAACA
>JASDQU010108585.1:89551-109672 GCA_032191745.1 Picea mariana
CTTCTTAGACTTGCAATCTTTCTTATAATGCCCAGTTTTACCACACTTGCAGCATTTCCTCAAAGATTTTCCTGGAGACTTAGATCTACCTATAGATTTAGATCTCCATCCCGAAGGCTTACCAAGGTTCTTGTTTTGGGTATGCCCTCTTACAAATAAAGCATCTGTGTTGTGAGCATCCATGCTTTTTCGCCTCATATCTTTAGATAACAAGGATGCAACTACATCCTCATACTTCAATGTAGATTGAGTGGTACTACCTATTTCTACAACCAGATTATCCTAAGAGTCTGGCAAAGAACATAACAAAGTAATACACTTATCTTCTTCTGCAATCATAATATTAACAGATCCAAGTTGAATTACGAGAGTATTAAAGGCATTTAGATGTTCTGTCACAAAATGTCCATCTTCCATCATAAGATGATACACCTTTCAAAGAAACAACTTCTTTACCAGGGACTTTGATTGATACAAATTCCCTAACTTATCCGATAGTTCCTTGGCTGTATATTCTCCTAAGACATTCAACAACACTGAATCTGCCAAACAGAGTTGAATAGTACTCCTTGCTCTTCTGTCCAACTTGTCCCAATCTTCCTTCGACATACTAGTAGCTGGTGTACTAGTAGCTTGTGTACCAGTAGCCTGTGTGCTTGTAGATGGTGTACCAGTAGGTTGTGTACCAGGATCCACAATGATCCATTGTTCTTTGTCTACAAGAAGGTACTCCATATTGAGATTCCATAGCTCAAAGTTCTTACCGTTTAACTTCTCTATCTCTATTCTAGATGAGCTCTTCATTCCTCTTTCTTTACTCGAATCTCCACTGCAAAAGCTCCCACTAAACCCAGTTTTATCACAGACCCAAGATAAACTTGATCTATCAAGACCGAGCCAAACCCTCAACAACAAAGGCATCCCTCTAAAGCCAAAAATAAGATCTGATACCACATGTAAGTTTTAAACTTGCGAAGTAAAGCAATGCATATAGATTCTTAAGAAAGACATAAATTAATCAATGGCTCATACACAGAATACACAGAGATTTTATACCGGAAACCCTCAACCAGGAAAACCTTTCTTATTTTCATTATATCTAATTTCACTATTCACCATACAATATATGCAATTTTTTTAGGTATTTCGTAGATAGAAAAACCCTAATCCCTTAATCCAAGATTAATTTACAAATCCGCTAAAAATAGCAAAAAACCGCCCAAAAAAAACTTTTGGGGCGTTGCCCCGGGCTACCGCCTGTTTCTGAACGCTACACATAACTAGGAGGGGGCATACCTACCCCCCCTCTGGGACCCCCTTAGGAAAGCGCCCGACGCACACGACATAGCTCTAGTGGTAGGCATTGTGAGACACAGTTGTCGTATCTGACGCACCCACACACACACCCATGCAAATAATATAACACATACCCAATAGTTGGGAGGGTACAAGAAGTTTCTTTCAAATTTCATTGCAATGGAAACGTGTACTAATTTAAAATTTTAGGAATGTGGATGAACTATAGAAATACACACATGTTAGAAATACACACAATTTTCAAAATGCGCATGCATTAAACCATTTCCATGTTTACGAAAGTGTGCTCATTTTTAAAGCATATGTACATTTATGAAAGTGCATGTATGTTCTTAAATTATTGTGCATAAACGAAAATGGGTCTTGGGGCCTAAATGAGGTTGGGGGGAGTAAGGTGTAAGACCCCTTTTTCCCCCAACCTATAACTAATCATATTTAATGATTTCCATAAAATGGAATTCAAATATTGTAACTATATCGTTGCTTAGTTGTAAATGGAAACAAATAACTTTGGAGGTGAATCCTTACAGTACTGGCCATCATACTAGCAAGGGAAAGAGTAGGAAACCTAGAGAGAGGTTCATTATGATAAGAAGACTCAATTCCCCTTTGCTGAAATAATTGAATTGGAAATAATGAATTATTTCCCTTAGCTCTGATTTCAAGGAAAATTAGTTAATGAGGGAGGATTAGTGGTTGAGAAATTACCAACCACCCTCAATGAATGGGAGTATGGAGGTATGATTGGAATAGCAACAACAATGAGCAAGAGGGCATCAGGAAAGACATTATGAGTTCCTATATCAACATTCTTCCCTCTCTAGTGACCACTCCAATGACACTATTTCTAGATTGACACACTATTTTGGGACTAGAGGGAGAGGAATGTTTGGATGCCTTCATATTAAAATTTTATTTCAGATCATATTACATTGAATTGAGGACTATGATCATTTTAAAGTAGGAAAAACAACCTTGTTGTAATAATGAACGTGGATAGATAATCCATGTGGTGAGAAGTTGGACAAGTCATAACACACCATGGAAAGAGTGCCTAAAATGAAAAGGTAGTAATCTGAAATCAATGTAAGAGTGTATTGTGTGTGAATGTGGCCATGGGCATTGGAACATTGAATAAAATCCATATAATGATTGATTTCATTTTGTAAAAAGCTTGGTTTGTGAAATGATGCCTGTGTAAGGAAAGATAGTTCCCTTCATTTAATTGATAAATGTGATATAATTGTTAGTATGCATGGATTTTGAAATAGCTTGGAAGCCACTACAAGTTTTTAGTGAGAATATATATACATGAGAAACTAACAGTTTGTTTGGTTGTATAAAGAATGAACTGCAGGAAAGATGGTATTGGATAGAAAAACACTGTAGGACCAAAAGGAATACCAATGTTGTTGAATATAAAGATTCAAACTTCCATGAGAAAGAAGTCTTAGACTTGTGAAGTTTGGTTCCTATATGGAACATATTTGGAAATTTAAAAGCGGAATGGGAAATCAGTGGTAAATAGTTTCGAAAGAAAAAATTTATTGATAAATTGACAATAGTATCTCACGGTTATTATATGCATGTGATACAGGTGATATTACATGTATTTCCTGAAGGGATAGATAGTTTATGTCAAATACAAAAGCATGGAAGATGGGCATTGTTGAGAAAAAAGAGCTATGTGATGAGTCATGATGTTCGTAAATAATGTTATTTTGTGGTAACATGAGCCGAAGAGACACTTTGATGAGAGAAAGATAGAGGGATGCCTCGACAGATAAAGCTTGGGAGATGCTTCAATTGTAAGACTCAACAAACTCCCTGAAACTCTTCTTGTTCGATAAATGTTGCGAAGAAAATATGGATTACGTAAGGGACTATATAGTAGAGAAGGGGATGCTTGATTTTGAGCTCAAAAGGTGAGTGACCACAACGAAGGGAGGACTTCGATAGCTCATGTGTAAGACTTGGTCGAGTCCTTGAAATTTTTTTCATTTATTGACTGGGATCATGTGAACAATGGGTATGACAAGGAAAACAATGAGATTAGTGAGTATGACATCCATATGGATGCATATCCATGAACTACATAGATAAGTACTATGTTGATATGTGAAATTTTTCTCCTTGAGTTATGAACAACAATAAAATGTTTTTGCATGAAATTTGACTAAATGTGCTTGTTGTTTGAAAATATTGTAGGCATATGTTAAATTTCAAGAGTCTAGGAAAGATCTAGATCAAGAAAAAGATTTTTTTTTTGAATCAATTGAAAGTTAATGGTAGGATAGGTGTTGTTGAAAAGAACATCGAGGACGATGTTCCTTTAACTGGGAGGGGATTGTAAGAACCCTATTTCCCCCATAATGTAACTAATCATATATTATGGTTTCCTTGAAATGTCATGTCAATATTGTAAGTATAACATTGTTTAATTGTAAATACTAACAATTGAATTTGAGGGTGAAGCCTTAAAGTATTGACCATGATACTACCAAGAGAAAGAATGGGAAACCTAGAGAGGGGTTCATTATGCTAATATGACTCAATTCCCCTTTGCTAAAATAATTCAATTGGAAATAACATATTACTTACCTTAGCCCCAATTTCAAGGAAAATCAGCTAATGAGGGAGGATTGGTGGTTGAGAAACCAACCACCCTCAATGAATAGGAGTATGGAGGTTTGAATAAGATAAAAACAACTGTGAGCCAAAGGAAAACAACAAATACCTCACAACTTCGAATGATTGACCCACGGGTGCCTTCTAATATATGAAAGGGGGGGACAGGTCGAGAATCCTCCTAGGAGATTACTTGCAAGGAACACATGAAGGGGCATGATAGGGGGAGATCAGAAAAAATATGCACGGGGAAATAACTCATGGAGATTTCAAGGAGTCTTAGAGAATTTATATGGTCGCAAGACTGGTCCGAGAACCCAAGAACCTATCCCAGGATGAGAGGTTGTGAGATTGATATTTGAAGACATCTCATAAACCTTGAAGAGGAACGAACTAGGATAGGTGAGCATAGAAAGTTCCCTGGTAATATCATGGCTTGGCATGGGGGTGGCCTACAACCAAAGTGATTGAGCATGAAGAGCCTATGGTTTGGTGGAAAGGAGAACACCCACAGTGAGTTAGTTGGTATATATCGTAAAAAAATAAGTATTTCATATATCTTGTGTAATAGAATTGAATAGTATAAGCATGTTGATGTGCTATGCATATTTCCATATGCGATGCCTTTGACAATGGAACAAACTTATAAAATAAGAATGCACAATAACCCCTAGGAAGAATGGACAACGTGTCATGACATACGAATGGGAATGCATCAGTTCCTTAGAGAGGCCTCTGTGTGGTTAAGAGTGTCTTAATGCTTCTATGGAATCCCCTCTCCTGGTATAGGCAGTTCGCAAGATGTGAATCTCCACCTAAGGTGGTGAAGTAGGAATGATTTGGCGTTTTTGGAGCAAAGCAAGGGATCCTCAGAGCCTTGTAAATCCCTAGAATTTTATTAGAAGAATTCCTTGAATGATCAAGTCCAGTTTTAGACTGTTAATTGGTATAAAACCCATGTTTTGAGCTTGACGGAATCACACTCGTTAGATTATTTTTTATGTAAAAAATAATATTCATTTCCTTTGAAGATAGAAAAAATTATATAAAAATGTCAAAACTTTAAAATATCGAAGATGTAAATCTCTCCATGATATTTCCAACAATTAAAAAATCTCACCAAAAAAAAACAAATTAAGGTAAAATTCCATCCGTAAAAGGATATTATATGAATCATGCACATTATTTAAAGTTAAAATATTTCTTGAGGGGATAATTTCTATTTACCGAGGTGCTTAATGAATTGGCTACTTCATATTCAACTTGGGTATGGAAATCTTCATTTTTTAAAATCTTGATCAATATCCCTATCTTCGCGATAATTTTGAATATGCTACATGTATTAATCTTTCATGAAACTGCATACATGTAGATTATAATTATTATTATTTTTTCTTTCAAATATACCATAACTAAAAAAATAATGATATTTTTTTTACTTGTAAATTTTTATTATCTTATTCATTTTAAAAGAATTTAACTATGTCACTTTATAGGTCCAAATGTAGAATTTAAAATTAAATAAAATCTATTTTTTTTATATTTAGGTCTTCATATTTTGCATTAACATTCAACCTATAATTTAAGGATTTTGTTTAAATTGTTTTTGGTAGAATATACAATTGGACTATAGTGACACTTGGTTGTATGAGACCTCCTTATTTGTGGGAAAAATTTATCTTTGATCCATTCGTTGCAAATATTTGGAAGAATTGCCAAAAACCAAGTTGGTTTTTGAGACCCCCTTGTTCGTGAGACAAGAGACATGACTTACCTCCCTCCAAATTTGACCCTGTGATCTTCAAAGAGGAAACACATATTCTTAACCATTAAACCACTCAAATTATATATATATATATATATATATATATGCACATTTTTCTTAAAATGTTTATACTATCAAAAGGTGTATAATTATTAACTTTAATCTTTATATAAACACTTAATCTTTATGCACATGGACCCTAAACAAACCTCCATAAACATAATATGTGTGAAAATATTAATATTACAAATGATTAAGCATGAAAATAAATGTATGAGGTGATAAACTATTCTTTCTAGTCTAATGGAACATGCATAGAGTCCATAATTACCACACATGCCCTGTAAATGAATTTTTTTTTCCATAATCAAAATATGTGTACCATTATGAGATTGAGAAAAGAGGATATGAAAAAAATACAAAAGATTCATTTTTATGTAAAAAAGTAATACTCTTTTCCATTGAAAATATAAAAAATTATATAAAAATTTCAAAATTTTAAAATATGAGAGATGTAAATCTTTTCATAATATTTCCAACAATTCAAAAAATAAAAAGAGATTAAGGTAAATTTTCCATCCTTAAAAAGATAAATTAGTGAAGAACATGTAATTTTTATGTTTATTTATAATTTTAAGTGTGCACATTATATGACTCATGCACATTATTTAAAGTTCAAGTATTTCTTCAGGGGACAATTTCTATTCACCAAGGTGCTTCGTGAATTGGCTACTTCATATTCAACTTAGGTATGGAAAACTTCATTTTTTTAAATCTTATCAATATTCCTATCTTCTAGATAATTTTGAGTATGCTACATGTATTAATCTCTCATGAAATTGTGCATACACATAGATTAGATTCATTTCAAATATATCATGATTAATCTCCAAGTGTAGAATTCAAAAATAAATAAAATATCTTTTATTATATTTAGGGCCTCATATTTTGCATTAACATTCAAACTATAATTTATGTATTTTGTTTAAATTGTCTTTGGATGAATTTACAATTATTACTCCCTTGACATAAGGCTGATTCCAATTCCTACCACTTATTTTTATTTTAGGTTAAAGATGAATTTGTAATATAGTATTTTGAGATGAATGTATGATATATTATGATATTAAAGTTTTTTTTTTTTTTTCAATAAAGGCTGGTGCTCTATAATAGAATGTTTTACTTTGATAATTTTTTATTTAAAAAATGAAGATAAGTAAAAATTTATCTTAAATTCGGATCTATCAAGTACAGAAAGGGATCTAATTTCCTAAAGTCTATTTTTTTTTATTACAAAGGAACTAATATTTTAGATTTTTTGATTGTTTAATTTTATTTTTATTATTGTTATTTTTTTTTAATTAAACTATTTTTTTTAATGTAACCTTATCTAACATAACCTAACATGACAACATCTTCCGTGTATAAATCAACTCCTCCTCCAAAAATATACTTTCTTAGCTTCATACTGACTATCAACTTCTCATCCTTCAACATTTTCATCACCTTCTCCAAATGCATGTTACAAATGTTCTTATTTGGTCTTGCTAAATATTACACTAACATCAAGATATACAACAACAAACTTTCTAAGAAAGGTTTTAAATTTTCACTCAAAAAATGCCCCCATAAAAGGAAAATTTAGCACATGAGTCTAATATGGATGCCATTATGAGGTTTCATGCACTAGAATTTATTGTTGAAGACTCGATATGATTTAATCCTGAAAAATAATGTATTATGGATTGAAATATGTTTTCTAGAGATCTTGGAACATTCACATGCCAAAAAAACCCACGACAAAGGTCATGCAAAGGGAGTCATGCAAAGGGAAGATTTCACTTGTAGGTGTGATAGGAGAACCATTACAAGTTTTTTGACACTAAAGATGGTTCACAGTGCCTTAGATGTGGTCAAGGATAAAAAGTGACATCTTAGGGCCTAAAATACGCTTTTAAGTCCTAAACAATGCTTTTAGGACTCATGGAGCATGCATAGGGTCTCAAACCACAATATATACCCTATAAATAGAATCTTTTGACCACAAGTGTAATATAGGTGTCATTACAAGGTTTCGTTTTCCATGGAAAGGTATCCAATCTATGGCCATGGTCTAAGGAAGAGCATCAATATTTTAGGCCATAAAGTATGTTTTTAGGCTTAATAGGAAATTGAGAGGGTCCCAAACCACCACGAAGGCCTTATAAAGGGAATCTTTGGACCACGGGTGTAATATGGGCACCATTACAAGATTTTATGCACCGATAATGGGTGTTAGTTCCCTAGACATGGTCCAGAGGGTGACACAATTATATTAGTGACTAAAAGACACTTTGAAGGCTCATTGATTATGCACATGAGCCCTAAACAAACCTATGGGCCGTGCAAAGCAATTCTTTGTCCCATAAGCATAATACATGTGAAAATATGAAGATTACAAATGATAGAGTGGCCATAGACATAGTTTAAGTATGAAAATAAATATATGAGGTGCTAAACTACTCTTTCTATTTTGGTGGAAAAGACATATGGTCCATAATCACCTTACATGCCCTATAAATCAAATGTTTTTTCATAAACATAATATATATGTCATTATGGGATTGAGAAAAGAAGATACTAAAAAAATACAAAAAATTCATTTTTGTGTAAAAAATAATATTCTTTTCCTTTAAAAACATAAAAAACTATATAAAAATGTCAAAACTTAAAAAAAATCATAAATGTAATATCTCCATGATATTTACAACAATTCAATTTGGTTGAATTTGCTATGATCACCCTATCATTAAACCATAATGTTGAAACTTTTCTATTAAAAATGTATTTACACCAATTAAAAGTCGGCATTCTTGTGATATGGGGAACAAAGACATGGTCATAGATCCAACACATTGATGAGATTCAGCCGCAGAAGTTGAGGTTGTAGAATAGGTTGTGGCCGTGGAACTCGAAGGTCTGGCTACCGCAGTAGAAGTTGAGGTTGCAGAGCTTGTTGTTGTGGTGGAACTAGCAGTTTTCTTTGTAGGATGAACACAAATCTATAAATCAGTGGTTAACCCTAGGATGGAAACTAAAATTAATTCCAGGATTCTACTTCATAAGGAATATCAATTTTGAGAACAATTACTGAATGAATTGCACAACTTACATTGTTCCTCGGACTATGGTAGAAACATGGGTTTCACCTTCCGGGAAGAATCTAGTCATTCCAAAATCTACTATTTTAGGATGAAATATTTCATCTAAAAGTATATTTGAACATTTGATATCTCTATGTATAATGCACATGTTCGAATCCTCGTGCAGATATGAGAGGCCTCAAGTTGTGCGTGACTTAGGTGGGCAGTTAATCGTTCGTTCGGTAGACCACCTCTCTCTGATGTCAGCTCCTAATATAAAGGGACGCGCTACTATGAATGAAGGAGTACTAGATACGCGGGTATGATCGTTACATGAGATGGGTAATTATGGATAAGTTGGACCGCCTCTCTTTCTTGTAAGATGGGGAGTTGTTGGTGGGCTTTTTTGTGTACGCCCTGGTGGTGTGTTCGTGTAGGCCCCTAGGTTCTGTTGTGTTCAGTTCGATCGCAAGATATCAGCATTTTGTTAGTCCAGTCTAGTCAAGGTAGTCACCGTGTTCCGTACGTTCAGGGTCAGCGGAGGTATTAAAATAGCATTCATTGTTCCGTAGCCTCAAGTTGTGCCAACTATAATGTCTACATGGTTTTCCCATATTAGACCATCTCGTATCTCTCCTGTGTACCTCCAACAATAATATTTGGAACCCTCAATACAAGTACAAAGGGGTAAAAATGATTTCAGAAGTTAAAAACTCAAATGCTGAAATCAACAGCTTTTATAGGAGCAACCTAGCCAAGAAATTCTTCAATACATACAAAACAAGTGCTTGTGAAGACCGTTATTTGACATAAATTCGTAAACCAGCATGCGTTGGTTCCCATCCGCGCCTTGAGTACTCTCATCTCTCATCTCGTAAACGAACAAGATTCTGGTGACGTACTCTTCCGCGCCTTGAGTACTCTCATCTCTTCCATTCAGTTTCTTAACAACAACATCCTTCCCATCCATAAGTCTTCCCTTCTCACCAAACTCATTATAATTGATCTGAAAACAAGGCATATATTAGGACAAACTCATTAAATCCATGTTTGAAATTATACCTTATAAAATTCATCGAATCCTCCTTTGCCAAGCATGTTGTTTCTGTGAAAGTTTATAGTGGAATCTCTTAGAAATACATACTCGAAATTTCCCCTTGATGTTAGATTTTCATCTGCGCGGAGCACCATGATAGCAATTTTCTCATAACGTTTTAATAAGACCAAATTAAAGAACTCAGCAAAGTGCAGCAAGGAAAATATATTCACCTCTTCGATCCAATTCATTAAAGCACAAATTTTGGAGTTCACTTCGCAAAATATATTCACCTGTATGGAGCAATTGTCGGATTTCACGATAAATATATTTGAAAGTGTGAAAAATATTACACAATTCGTCATGAATATGAAGAAGACATTTGAATTTGTGGATAATTATAAAATAATTTTGGAATGATATGCTGGTAGAATGCATTATAGAAATGAAATAAATATGTATTAATTTGATAACATGGACATTTCCGAAGACTCTGTACCAAGAGGAATTTCTTGGGATCGCTTTGGGGAAAATATGGCGCAAGGACACATTGCTCTAAGCCTTTCTTTATTTGGATCTTTCAACCAGAGCACGAAGATGTGAACGATGTTTGTGAATTGAAATCAGTCGCGTCCTTCATCTTCAAAATAATTGGATACAAGAGAAAATCTGTTGTGTTAGTCGTTTTGGACACAAAAACATATATACTCTTTTAGCATTACTTTCTGTCTGCATAATGCATTATATTACGAATGCTTCCACTTAACCTTGCTCACCTTTCAATTTTTGTTTTTAGTCATAGTTTTCTTAAAAATAAGAAACCTCCTAACCATGGATATAGATCCTCATGAAGAAATGATATGAAATTTTCGGATAAATGATCTAATTATAGGCAAACGAAAAGCATCTTGAGTTAAAATGAACATGAGACAAGGGTGTGTACATTGGGGGTGAGTAAATATCTCTGCAATGCTTAGTTTTTTGCTTCAAAATTTCCAATGAAACAAATCTAGGCTGGGCGGTTTCACAAATTCAAAATTCGCATTGGAATGGGCATCTATCCTTGGGGACTTAATTAAATTCAAAATTCAAAATTCAAACGGGCACTACATTAATGCGTTGTATAGTATATTGTAGGGGTTGTATTTTGTATTCCTGGTATCATATATTGTATGTGCGTGGAAGACAACCCAAACGGAAACGACCCTCTCGGGGCAGGAGGACGAATATCCGCACGAACGTAGAGGGTGGTTGTTGGATGGTCATGGTCTATAGCTGCAAGGATGGGAGCAAATCATTACCGGTGTTGTATTTTTTTCATATCCCGTTTTCTCAATCTCATAATGGCACATATATTTTGATTATGGAAAAATATTTGATTTATAGGGAATGTGTGGTAATTATGGATCTTATGTATGTTTCATCATACTAAAAGAATAGTTTAGTATCTCATACATTTATTTTCATGCTTAATCATTTGTAATCTTTATATTTTCACATATATTATTTTTATGAAACAAAGAATCCCTTTGCAGGGCCCACAGGTTTGTTTAAGGTTGAGGTGCATAAAGATTAAGTGTTTATATAAAGATTAAAGTTAAGAATTATAATCCTTTTAATAGTATAAAAAATTTAAGATGAATTTGAACATGTAGGAGGTCTCAAACACCAATTTGTTTTTTGGCTTGGCCATGACATAAATTATTATTTTTAACATTTCCTTTCACAAATCTTTCAAATATTTGCAATGAATGGGTCAAAGATAAAATCACTTGAATATCTCAATGATAAGTTATAAGAGGAATAAATACCTACAACATTTCCTTTCACAATTCTCCCAAATAAACATTTTAAACAAAATCCTTAAATTATAAGTTGAATGTTAATGCAAAATATGAAGGCTTAAATATAACAAAAGATATTTTATTTAATTTTAAATTCTACATTTGGACCTATAAAGCCACATATAGTTAAATTCTTTTAAACGAATAAGATAATAAAAAGTTACAATTAAAAACAATATCGTTATTTGTTTTAATTATGATATATTTGAAAGAAAAATAAATAATAATGAGAACATAATATTATTTTTCCTAATGAACTATATATTTGGAATGAATTGAATCTATTTTTATGCACAATTTCATGAGATATTAATACATATTTTATTAGGAATGAATCAAATATATGTGTATACACAATTTCATGAAAGATTAATACATGTAGCATATTCAAAATTATCCATAGGATAGGGATATTCTTTCAAGACTTAAAAAAAATGAAGTTTTCCATACATATTCATTAAGCACCTTGTTAAATAGAAATTATCCCCTAATCATATAATATGTACCCGTAAATTATAAATAATTAGAAAAATCACATGTCCTCCACAAATTGATCCTTTTATAGATGGAATTATACCATAATATTTTTTTTGTGAGATTTTTGAATTGTTGGAAATATCATGGAGAGATTTACATCTCCAATGTTTCAAAGTTTTGACATTTTTATATAATATTTTCTATTTTCAAAGGAAATGAATATATTCTTTACATAAAAATGAATCTTTTGTATCTTTTTCATATCCTCTTTCGTCAATATCATAATGGCACATATGTTGTGTTTATGAAAAAAAATTATTTCATTTATAGGACATGTGCGGTGATTATGGACCTTGTGCATGTTCCATCGGACTAGAAAGAATAGGTTAGCACCTCATACATTTATTTTCATGCTTAAACTGTCGCTATGGCCACGAGATCTCTCTATGATTTGAAATCTTCATATTTTCACATATATTATGCTTATGGGACAAACAATCCCTTTGGAGGGCCCACAAGTTTGTTTAGCACACATGTCCATAATCAATGAGCCTTAAAAGTGACTTTTATTCCCTAATATAATACTGTCACCCCTTGGACCATGTCTAGGGAACTAAGACCCATTAGTGGTTCACATAATCTTATAATGATGGAGATAGTTCAAGAACAATGAAGGTTGACAAAAACCAATTTGTAAATCTCCCACATACAAATCAATGGTCATCCCTTTGTTCTCAGAGTCCCTCCCTCCTCCAAGCATCTCCGCTTTGGCTCTATGAACTACTCCGACCGAAAACTCTTTGACGGTTTGAATGACAACATAAGCTTCGATGGCTTGAACGAACACACACTCAATCTGAACACACACTCTTTGATGGTTCAAATGAGCCTTGTTCATATGATCCTACAGAATCTGTGATATTCACGGTTAAGGCATGTTGCATATGAGGGTCTTAAAATATTCAACCTTGGGAAAATTATTTCTAGATACAATCATTGTATACCTCATGGGGGATCTACAGTCCTCATATTTCCTATCGTCATATTCTTTTTACATTTCTCCTTCATGGCCTCCGATAACCACTTTGTCTGACAATCTCTTTACTGGATCCAACAATCCATAATTCTTCTGAGTCACTCTCTGATAGATCGATGGTCCTCATCGATTCATGGCTCTCTCCATTGGATTCCAAATATTACCTTACTTTAGTTACTCTGAAGGTAGCATCATCCGACCAACATTTTGTATCTTCTCACTTCATCAAATCAATGGCTATGAATTCTCCAAACTTAAAACACTAGTTTCCTCTAGCGTATAGTATGATTCCAGACTTATTTTTTCAGGGTTTCTCCTCTTTCCTTTCAAAGGTTCTACCAAACTTCTAATATATTTGGAATTCGAGGTTTAAAATTGCTAAGGTCTTCCCTTAGTTAATTGGGTGAAGAATTACATGTCCTCCAATATTTCCACCTAAAACAACTGATTAATTAGGTATATGCATGCTTCCATTCTTTTTAAAAGAATGATTAGTTTTTTAATTAATTTTTACTTTTCTTTGGGTATTCAATAAACATGGAGTAACCATCAATCTGCTATTTTTACTTTTCTTTGGGTATTCAATAAACATGGAGTAACTTACATTGTTCCTCGGACTATGGTAGAAACATGGGTTTCACCTTCCGGGAAGAATCTAGCCATTCCAAAATCTGCTATTTTAGGATGAAATATGTCATCTAAAAGTATATTTGAACATTTGATATCTCTATGTATAATGCACATGTTCGAATCCTCGTGCAGATATGAGAGGCCTCTAATTGTGCCAACTATAATGTCTACATGGTTTTCCCATATTAGACCGTCTCTTATCTCTCCTGTGTACCACCAACAATAATATTTGGAACCCTCAATACAAGTACAAAGGGGTAAAAATCATTTCAGAAGTTAAAAACTCAAATGCTGAAATCAACAGCTTTTGCTAAAAATCATCAGCATTTGACGATGTTTGAAAAAAGGACACAAAACAACTAATATGTTTTTGAAATCAGTCGATGTTTGTGGACGATGTTTGAATTCAAAATCTGTTGTGTTAGTCGTTTTGGACACAAAAACATATATACTCTCTTAGCATTGCTTTCTGTCTGCATAATGCATTATATTACGAATGCTTCCACTTAACCTTGCTCACCTTTCCATTTTTGTTTTTAGTTATAGTTTTCTTAAAATTAAGAAACCTTGTAACCATGGATATAGATCCTCATGAAGAAATCATATGAAATTTTCGGATAAATGATCTAATTATAGGCAAACGAAAAGCATCTTGAGTTAAAATGAACATGAGACAAGGGTGTGTACATTGGGATGAGTAAATATCTCTGCAATGCTTAGTTTTTTGCTTCAAAATTTCCAATGAAACAAATCTAGGCTGGGCGGTTTCACAAATTCAAAATTTGCATTGGAATGGGCATCTATCCTTGGGGACTTAATTAAATTCAAAATTGAATATTCAAACGAGCACTACATTAATGCGTTGTATAGTATATTGTAGGGGTTGTATTTTGTATTCCTTGTATCATATATTGTATGTGTGTGGAAGACAACCGAAACGGAAACGACCCTCTCGGGGCAGGAGGACGAATATCCGCACGAACGTAGAGGGTGGTTGTTGGATGGTCATGGTCTATGGCTGCAAGGATGGGAGCAAATCATTATCGGTGTTGTATTTTTTTCATATCCCGTTTTCTCAATCTCATAATGGCACAAATATTTTGATTATGGAAAAAATATTTGATTTATAGGGAATGTGTGATAATTATGGACCTTATGCATGTTTCATCATACTAGAAAGAATATTTTAGCACCTCATAATTTTATTTTCATGCTTAATCATTTGTAATTTTCATATTTTCACACATTATTCTTATGAGACAAAGAATTCCTTTGCAAAGTCCGCAGGTTTGTTTAAGGTCCACATGTATAAAGATTAAGTGTTTATATAAAGATTGAAGTTAAGAATTATAATCCTTTTGATAGTATAAAAAATTTAAGATAATTTGCACATGTAGGAGGTCTCAAACACCAATTTATTTTTTGGCTTGGCCATGACATAAATTATTATTTTTAACATTTCCTTTCACAAGTCTTCCAAATATTTGCAATGAATGGGTCAAAGATAAAATCACTTCGATGTCTCAATGATAAGTAATAAGGTAATAAGGGTAATAAATACCTACAACATTTTCTTTCACAATTCTCCCAAATAAACAATTTAAACAAAATCCTTAAATTATAGGTTGAATGTTAATGCAAAATATGAAGGCCTAAATATAACAAAAGATATTTTATTTAATTTTAAATTCTACATTTGAACTAATAAAGCAACATATAGTTAAATTCCTTTAAACAAATAAGATAATAAAAAGTTATAAGTAAAAACAATATCATTATTTTTTTTAATTATGATATATTTGAAAAAAAAAAATAATAATGAGAACATAATATTATTTTTCCTAATAAACTATATATTTGGAATGCATTGAATCTATTTGTATACACAATTTCATGAGATATTAATACATATTTTATTAGGAATGAATCAAATATATGTGTATGCACAATCTCATGAAAGATTAATACATGTAGCATATTCAAAATTATCCCTAGGATAGGGATATTCTTTCAAGATTTAAAAATATGAAGTTTTCCATACACAAGTTAAATATGAAGTAGCGAGTTCATTAAGCACCTTGGTAAATAGAAATTATCCCCTTAAGAAATATTTGATCTTTGAATAATGTGCATGAATCATATAATATGTATCCGTAAATTATAAATAAACAGAAAAATTACATGTCCTTCACAAATTGATCCTTTTACGAGTGGAATTATACATAATATTTTTTTGTGAGATTTTTGAATTGTTGGAAATATCATGGAGAGATTTACATCTCCGATGTTTCAAAGTTTTGACATTTTTATATAATATTTTCTATTTTCAAAGGAAATGAATATATTATTTACATAAAAATGAATCTTTGGTATCTTTTTCATATCCTCTTTCGTCAATATCATAATGGCACATATGTTGTGTTTATGAAAAAAAATATTTCATTTATAGGACATGTGTGGTGATTATGGACCCTGTGCATGTTCCACCGGACTAGAAAGAATAGGTTAGCACCTCATACATTTATTTTCATGCTTAAACTGTCGTTATGGCCACAAGACCTCTCTATGATTTGAAATCTTCATATTTTCACATATATTATGCTTATGGGACAAACAATCCCTTTGGAGGTCCCACAAGTTTGTTTAGCACACATGTCCATAATCAATGAGCCTTAGAAGTGACTTTTATTCCCTAATATAATAGTGTTACCCCTTGGACCATGTCTAGGGAACTAAAACCCATCAATGGTTCACAGAATCTTATAATGGTGGAGATAGTTCAAGAACAATGAGGGTTGACAAAAACCAATTTGTGATATAAGAGTTAAACACCATTTTTCCTTGTCTCCCACATACAAATCAATGGTCACCCCTTTGTTCTCAGAGTCCCTCCCTCCTCTGAGCATCTCCGTTTTGGCTCTATGAACTACTCCGACCGAAAACTCCTTGACGGTTTGAATGACAACACAAGCTTTTATGGCTTGAACGACCACACACTCAATCTAAACACACACTCTTTGATGGTTCAAATGAGCCTTGTTCATATGATCCTACAAAATCTGTGATATTCACGGTTAAGGCATGTTGCATATGAGGGTCTTAAAATATTCAACCTTGGGAAAATTATTTCTAGATACAACAGATAGGATCTCGTGGTATACCTCATGGGGGATCTACAGTCCTCATATTTCCTATCGTCATAATCTTTTTAAATTTCTCCTTCATGGCCTCCGATAACCACGTCTGACAATCTCTTTACTGGATCCAACAATACATAATTCTTCCGAGTCACTCTCTCATAGATCGATGGTTCTCATTGATTCATGGCTCTCTCCATTGGATTCCAAATACTACCTTACTTTAGTTACTCTGAAGGTAGCATTATCCAACCAACATTTTGTATCTTCTCACTTCATCAAATCAATGGCTATGAATTCTCCAAACTTAAAACACTAGTTTCCTCTAGCGTATAGTATGATTCCAGACTTATTTTTTCAGGGTTTCTCCTCTTTCCTTTCAAAGGTTATACCAAACTTCTAATATATTTGGAATTCGAGGTTTAAAATTGCTAAGGCCTTCCTTTAGTTAATTGGGTGAAGAATTACATGTCCTCCAATATTTCCACCTAAAACAACTGTTTAATTAGGTATATGCGTGCTTCCATTCTTTTTAAAAGAATGATTAGTTTTTTTAATCAATTTTTAATTTTCTTTGGGTATTCAATAAACATGGAGTAACCATCAAACCTTAGGCTTTATTAACTAAAAACTAATCTCATTTTTCCATAATTTAAAAGACTTGTGCTATTACGAAGAAATCTTAATTTAAAAGACTCTTATGCTATTGTCAATGCTTTGTCCTAAAAATATGAATATTTTTTGTAAAATAATATCTTTGATCGTACCTTGTCATTTTAAAAGCTATGATTACCTATATGTTCTAAAACCATAAACAAGGTCTCAACATGTGCTTGAGAGTGAGTAATTGTTTGTACCTGCATGTGCATGTGAGTGAGTTTTACTTTCAAGATGTAAGGCATCTTGTTTATTATTTTCATGTGGTCCTCTAAGTCTCATATGCCTCACCATACTCTCTTACCTAGATATCAACTATGAATCATTATATAATTTGTATATGAAAATTACTTTGCAGATTCCATTTTCTTTTCGTGAAACTTACAAATGTTAGCATTGGTTTGTTTTATATAGAATCCCTTTTCTTTTCTTTTGAGACCATTCGATAAAGAAAGCATCAGGATTTCACCGGGTGTTTACAAAGTGACTTATGTTTTCCCATATTTAAAGTTATATAACAGTGGACTACTTATAGGAGGAAGGTATGAATTTGTGTTTAATTATTCTACGAGGAACTTGAAGAGTAGAATTACATAGATTTATGATACTCTTTCATGCATCAAGAATAGTTTCAAAAAATGGATTAGTTTTTTTACTTTAGCATGGAAATAGTTAAGTAATTTTTAAAAGAGCGATTGGTTTTGTTCAATCACTTTTTACTTGGCTTTGGGTATTTAATAAGCATGGACTAACCATCGACATTTATCAACTAAAAACTAAACTTGTTTTCCCATAATTTAAAATTCTTGTGCTATTATGAATAAATCTTAATTTAAAAGACTCTTATACTATTGTTTGATGTTTGGTTTTAAATATATGGATATTTTTTATAAAATGGTGTCTTTGGTTGTGTCTTGTAAATGCTAAAAAGGGTTCGGGATAAGGAACAATGGTGCTTGAACCTTATATTACAAAAAAAAAAAATCCAACACTCATTGTTCTTGAACTATCGACACCATTTTAAGATTTTGTGAACCACTAACAGGTCTTAGTTCCCTAGATATGGTCCAAGGGGTGACACTATTATATTAGGGACTAAAAGTCACTTTTAAGGCTCATTAATTATGCACATGGGGCCTAAACAAAATTATGGGCCTTGCAAAGGTATTATTTGTCCCATAAGCATAATATATGTGAATATATGAAGATTTCAAATGATAAATATGAAGATTTCAAATGATAGAAGGGTCTTGTGGCCATAGCCACAATTTAAGCATGAAAATAAATGTATGAGGTTCTAACCTATTCTTTCTCATTTGATGGAACATGCACGGGGTCCATAATCACCACACATGCCCTATAAATGAAATATTTTTTTCATAAACACAATATGTTTTCCATTATGAGATGAGGAAAGAGAATATGAAAAAAATACAAAAGATTCATTTTTATGTAAAAAATAATATTCATTTCCTTTGAAGATAGAAAAATTTATATACAAATATCAAACTTTAAAACATCGGATATGTAAATCTCTCCATGTTATTTCCAACAATTCAAAAATCTCACCGAAAAAAAAAACAAATCAAAATAAAATCCTATCCTTAAAAGAATAAATTTGTGAAGGACATGTAATTTATCCGTTTATTTATAATTTATAGGTACATATTATATGAATCATTCACATTATTTAGAGTTCGAATATTTCTTAAGGGGATAATTTTTATTTACTAAGGTGCTTAATGTATTGGCTACTTCATATTCAACTTGGGTATTGAAAACTTCATTTTTTAAAATCTTGATCAATATGCTACATGTATTAATATTTCATGAAATTGTGCATACACGTAGATTCAATTCATTCCTAATAAACTATGCATTAATCTCTCATGAAATTATGCATACAGATAGATTCGATTCATTCCAAATATATAGTTTATAAGGAAAAATAATATTATGTTTAGATTATTATTTATTTTTCTTTCAAATATATCATAATTAAAAAAAATAATGATATTTTTTTTACTTGTAAAATTTTATTATCTTATTCATTTTATAGGTCCAAATGTAGAATTTAAAATTAAACAAAATATATTTTGTTATATTTAGGCCTTCATATTTTGCATTAGCATTCAACCTATAATTTAAGGATTTTGTTTTAAAAAAAAATTGCCGAATATACAATTGGACTCTAGTCACACTTGGTTGTATGAGAATTGTTGTAGGTATTTATTACCTCTATCACTTATCATTGAGACATCCAAGTGATTTGTCTTTGAAGCATTAGTTGCAAATATTTGGAAGAGTTGTGGTGCAGATCCCCTTCCCTCCTAAGGGTTGTGTGACCTCCTGGTCATGATCTCCGATTCTAGAGTTGGTGACTCTCTCAAACCTCACTAGTCTTGTCCCGTGTCAACTAAAGGTCCTCACGACTCCTGGTGTATGATCTAGGATACTGGTGTAGATGACATT
>JASDQU010108586.1:4571-16311 GCA_032191745.1 Picea mariana
TCTAGATGACTCATGAGGGTTCTCCAACTTCACATGGCCATAACTCTCTAACTGTGAGGAGTTATGTGACGTTCCACATACCACCGGAAATGGCATTACATGTACTATCCATCTAGAATAGTATTATTTAAATAATTTCTTCTTTGCAACCACTTTGACTACTTTGACCTTTTGGGGCTTCTAGATGACTCGTGAGGGTTCTCCAACTTCACATGGCCATAATTCTCTAACCGTGAGGAGTTATGTGACGTTCCACATACCACCAGAAATTGTAACAGATCAAAGACTGCAATTCACATCAAATCTGGTACAACCATCATTGAGCAATATCAAATAAAAAACCGAAAGTCCTCCCCTTACCATCTGCGGGACAACGGAAATGGGGAGTCCAAAAATAAGGTCCTTGAAGAAAGTTTGACCAAGAAAATACACCAAAATCACAACGAATGGTTATATTGGATTCCCGAGGCATTGGGCCTGCAGGAGTACATGGAAGAACACAACCATATTCACACCATATGAATTAGTGTATGGCACACAAGTTCTCCTTTCGATAGAATTTCAAGTGAAGACCTACTAAATGGTAGCTTAATTAGGTATGGATCTCATTGAGGATAGTTCAACTTAATCAATTGGACGAGATACATAATGATGCAATCCAGTAAACCACCCTTGTCTAGCAGAAGAGAAGTAAATGGCATGACAAGTTCGTTTGGAAGAAGCAATGCAAACCAGATGATTGGGCTCTCCTTTTTTATTCAAAGTTTAAAAATTTTAAAGGAAAATTCACCACACAATGGTTAGGCACATATGAAGTTGTGAATGTCTTTGATAATGGTTATGTGAGAATCAATACCATCAATGGAGAAGGGATTTATTTCTTGGTAAATGGGAATAGGATATGATTGTACAACCAACCTGTCAACTGGGAGGAATTTGTTCGACGCATCCTACATCAATATAAAATGGAGATGGTAAGAAGGGAGGATTCTCAACCTGTTGCAACCTCACTTTGATTTTTCTTTATTTCCTTCTTGAATAAATATTTTTATATAACAAAAAGAAAAAAGAAAAAGTAAAGAAAAAAATAATAACATCCCCTTGTGAAAACTAGCTTCTGGCACATTTGGATAGGGAATTTGCTTGAAAACCAGGTAACTGGCTAGCAAATGTCCCCGTTTTTTTTTTCAAATAAAAGGTAGACTGTTGACTGCAAGATATATAATTTGTCTTATTCCAAAAAGAGGGAGTTTTTATGTGACTAATGTTTCTTGATAATAGGGTCAGCAAAAATGTGAATCAGGTCTATGCAAAGTTGAAAATCCTCCTCGTTACAAAGCTTGGGATAGCCATTTTTATTTTATTATTACCACAATCAACAACCATCTCCACTATAGTTAAAACTTATTGTACCAATATCTTCATTAGAGAATACAAATTCTGCATGTAATGTTGTTATCATCTTGTATTATGGTCATTCAAAATCAATTGTCCTATGCTCGTGTTAACTAATGGGGGGTTCCTTAAGGCCCTCCTTTTGAAAAACCTTGCCTTACGACACCAACACATTATCTAGGGTCAAGGTTAGATATTTCATAGTGCCTGGAATATGCATACATCCATGGTAGATCTCCTTGTTGGAAATCATGGGGATTCGTCAATGTCTCTTGATTGGAAAATATTTCAAGTGACTCGACATTAGCACATCTATTCATACCTTTTAATATGCACTAAGGTACTTTAGAACTCATCGTCATTAAAGGTGATTTGCTTCACGTTGGTTAACGACATACCTTAATGGTCGATAATCCAACGATTTCTTTTCATGCTCGAAATCAACACATTTATTCACATGATAACAATTGTACCTCAAGTTTGGGTAGTGGTTGAAGACTATCCTTTTTTATGGTATCAAAAATATGTTGTAGCAGTCATTTGTTTTTATAAGTAGCATGTCCAATAAAGAGACTGTTATACAATCTTAAAATAACAATATTACGGACAATAGCCTTAGCCATAATTCATCCTTGTTCTACACTTATATTTATGTTGTCGATATCTTTCAACATCAACATCTTCAACATTAGTATCGTCAACAACAATTTTGTTTTCATCAACACTCGTCATTTCTTATTGCAAAAAATGATATTCTTTATAGTTTATCATTCTGTTCTTGTGTAGTATGGAAACATAGATAAAGGTACAACTATTCATGTATTTGACAACAATTATGCACTTCAACAAATTGATATTTCAAACAACTAGCTTTAGTAATTTTTGTGAAGCTACAAGCAATCCTGTAACAACAACGAAATCATGTGACCATTGTTTTCAATTGTCACGGAATCCTTATATCAGTCATCAGAAGTCCTATAGAAGTTGGTGTACAATTATAAGTCTGTTTCTCAATTTGAATAAGGAATGAAGGATTAGGGTTGTCCAAACAACTCTAAACTCATATCTTTGGCATCCAGATCAGCCTCCACTAGCAACACTAATTGATTTCTTTTCAACAACCAGTCTCAAATACTCAGGTATTGTCATCATTTATTCACAAAAATAAGCAACAAATTCTTTTTCAATAGGTTTTAAACTCCTATTCGAAGACATTTTTCCAGTCAAACATAAGGTTGCGTACAATATTCAAAGGTAAATTGAGGTAAAGAGTCGATTTTATAAAATTTTCCTAAGTTTATTTAAAAACATGGTAAGTCATGTGGAAATTATGTTATGTTCTTTTGATAATGATTCAGGTAACATGTTTTGTCCTATCTTTAACAATGTGATTTCAAACTATCACCTATTTTGTCGCCATTCCTTTATATCATCACAAACCGACCTCCCATCACCACCTAGATCGTGTGCATGCACAACCAATGATAATCCACTCGTTGTCATGATAATCCAATTGTGTTTGAAACAAGATTTAAATTTTTTTACATATCCAATTTCACCTTCCAATTTAGTGAAGCTTCTAGACCATAGTCGCAAACCGATCCCGCCTAAATTGTTCCAATGCTCATCCATTACTAGCAGTAAGACTGTTTGAATTGGAGTGCCCAAAGGAACTGTACATGCTAGAGCCTACAACATAATGAGGAAATCACAAACGGTTAGATATGAGCCATCGTCATTGGTGGGATTGGAAGGGTACCCACAGTATAATGCAAGCAAATCCATGCTTGAGGATGCAAGATGGCTACTATTTCTCCAATGATTTAAGGGGCACAATGAATCTGTTACAGATGCATTCACAAGGATCTTTGACAGGAAAATTGCATAAAATTGGGGATGTGTTTATGATAGTCTAAAAAAAAAACAATCACGTAGGCCATGGGTTTTCCCCAAACCGGAGAACGTTGGTTTAAAAACAAATAGATGGAATAGGGGATGTGGATGTAGTTTTGTGCCAAACATACATGTTCCAAATTAAAAAAGAGTAACTCTAAGGTCATGACTCAAAGAGAAGGGGAGGGACTTGCTATTCATTCTTCAGAAGTTCATAATGTCTTAAGGTCGATACACCATTGTTTTAATATGCCACATTCACTTGCTTCTACATTTTGAATTAGCGAACTATATCAATTTTCCATTTTTCTTATCTAAGAGTTTGGAGAAGATGTCTAATATTATCCAAAGAAACCCTAAGAACATTAAGAATAGTTTATATCACCATGATCTCATTTGGATACTGATAATCATAGAATTTCACAAGAGGAATGATAGTTGGTATGCATTTTTGGTTCAAAATGAGTTCATCAAGGAAGGCACAAAGTTGGTTGAAAATCCTAAGAAGGATACCATTATCCATGATAATAATGAAGACATTAATGAGATTGAAGACTTTAGCTCCCATGGAGCTAAGGGATTCACCATTTACATACATGATAAAGGATAGAAGTCCTCACATAGGAAACGTGGGCAGTCATCATTGGGTGTATCACCTATGCCCCCAAATATTTACTCGGAGTATGGCGAAGAAGAAAGTCGAGGAACAAAGTGTTAAAGTTTCCCCAGTGGTTGCTACTTGCCCACAACACAAGGAATCTGTATATGTGGGAAGGTGCAAACAGAGAATAGGTTTATTCAACAGAAGGAACATGTTAAACCATGGCCCAAGAAATTGAGAACCAGAAACTTGAACCTAAAGCTTATGAGGGTCAACTCAATCTAGATGAGATAATAATGTCTGTGATGGATGGTTTTGAAAATAATGTAGGGTATAATGAGCCTCTACAAAAACGATGTCGACAAGCATTCCAAGTCATCCAACTGTTTTGGAGAAAAAGAATAAATAAATTAGGAAATTGAAGAAAATGATTCATGAATTCAAGGTGTTGGAAAATCATTTGAAGAATGAGAATGACATTCTCAAAGAAAGGAATGCACAGTTACAGTTGAATATTGAGAAATTAGCTAATGAGAATAAGAAATTTCTCAAGCATGCCAAGAAGTGGTACAAACATACTTGAATGATGATCATACATAATCAATCCCTGACTGATCTGAAAATAGAAGGCTGACTTGTTATGCTATGCAAGCACCCTCTACTTCATTAAAATAAACTTTACAGGACCTTGCTTCATGTGTATAAAATATGCAAGATAAACTTATGTGTTAAGTTCATGTATCTTCTTGTAAATGTTTATGTGTGAGGAATTGTTCTTTTAGATGGTTAAATATGTACTTTAAACAAATACATAGCAACACAACTTGCAGCAAATAAACCATCAAACTCACAACAAGAACAAGCTGATAAAGGAGTTCACCCCCCTCCGGGCTACATCTCCTTGAGCCTCCATCAATGGACTTGGTTCTCTGGGATTAATTTGGAAAAAGTTATTTTACAAGCTGCTGCTCATCTCCAATGGAAAAACAGACTGTACCATTGAGATCAGAAAACATAAAAACCCCAAAAATGACTAATAGAACTCTGAAAACGGATCATGGCTCATCTGGACATGACCTCTTCTACATGTGGCCATAAGCTTCCCTGAGCTTCTCTTTGGCAAAAACACCTGTAAAAGTCCTCAAAAGCCCCTAAAACATGTCCCAATGTGTTCAAAGCATAACAATTAGCCAAAATGATTATTCAATCACAGAAGACAAACATAGGCTCACCAAACCATGTCCTCGATCAATGAGGGCTTAAAGCTCCCTGGAGCTTGCTGAAACTTCAATGGTGAAAAAATTGTAGAAGAAGTCTTCAAATGGCCTTGATAACAGCACAAATGGATTCAGCACGTCCAAAAACCCCTAGCTGGGCTTTTAAGGCACCTCAATCGGCCAAAAGATGAAGAAGTTAGGCCTCCTCCATTTTCCTCCTTCAACCTTGCTGAAACTGGTTCGCCAAAATGCACCCTGTGTGCTTGAACCTGGCTCACACGCCATTTAAGGCGTAAAAACCCGGTACCCACGTGTAACCGAAAAATGGTCCAAAATGTAGGACGGTTAGGGTGCCTCCAGCCCCTAACCGCCAAGCACTCGGGCACATTAGGGTCCATATGACCTCGGGCTAGTGCAAAGAGGAAGACTCCGTTTACATGGAAAATAAAACGAAGACAAGTGGCGGGAACCGTTTCAACCAAACCAAACGGTCGGTGGTCATAACTGTTGGAACCGTGCACATACCATATAGTTGTGGTCACATATAACAATACAATAGAACCGGGGCTAGGCTCCATTTAAAACCCGCGCTCCGTTTATATGTGTATCGGTCACATGGGTTAATAATGTAACCACAGGATATAACATTTAAAACACCCCGCGCGCCTTTTAACATTTGAAAACATATATAAAATAATCCACAAGCCATATAGGCATGGTCGTATGTATGTATGGTAGAACCACGGGTCGGGGCCAAGCCCCGGCCCGACCCCCCCGCCATTTAAAACAATATGTAAATTCAAATAGTTTATAATTCATATAGTTCACAAGGGACAACGTGTGGCCTATTGGCCCGACGGACTTTGTTAAAGCCCTTACCAAAGGGGGAGGTCACCGGTTCAAATCCGGTCGGCTCCACAAAATTTTAAACAACAAACCAATAAACCATTAGCCAATAAAGGGGTGCCACGTGGCAGCCCATGACTGGGCCACGTGGCACCATGCCATTTGCCCAATAATTGCCACGTGTTAAAACTTGATCCACCCAATTGTCAACCAATTCAAAAATTCCATGTCAACATCTGCCACCTCAGCGTACGGACATGCCACATCATCATACGGACATGCCAAGTCAGCATTCATACGGACTGTACGGACTACACAGTCAACACTCATTTTTTTCCCTGTTTGACCTTCTGAACAGATCGCTATATCTTTCGCTCCCGACATCCGTTTGAGATGAAACAAATTGCGTTGGGTTCGTGATGACGAGGGCTATGCTCTCATTCGTTTTGAGGCAATTCCGAGAATGTTGATTTTTGGGCTAAATTTTGACCCTTGGTCCAGATTTTGATCACCGACAAAGAAATTTAGAGTAGAAAGGAAGAGGATGGCATCCAATGTCAGCATTTCTATTGAAAAATAACCATGAAGGAATAAAGGACTGATTTTTCTATAGTTTTGGGAGAAGAACATTAGCTTTTGATTTCACGAGGATGTACAATATATTTGGCATAGGGGGATGTTCGGTCCCTAAATTGACAATATTTTAATACTAGTAAAACCCTTTTTTTAACCTATTTATCCCTCCTTTTCGCTAGTCATCTCTCACATCAACATAATAACGAAGGATTTTCATGAACATGTTACTAGGAACAAATAAGATAAATTTGTCATGAATTTATTACTATTTCCATTTTTTTTGTAATCTTAGGAATATTATTAATATACTCATTGCTAATGGCATTTTCCTCCAAGTCCAGATCCTATGACACACATAGGGATCCTGCGATAACTTCATTGTTTTACATATTAACAACCAGTTTGGGACCAATCCACGATATGTGTTTTGCTTGCAACTAGGTCACTGGAATTGAATTATAGTATTGATTTAATTCAGTTATGTGAGAGTTGTATATATTAACAATGAACGAGACATCACTAGTTCCCATTAGAACTCTACATCGTTCTCTGCTGAAAACTCATTTCTTTTATTCTTTTTAGGTTAATGAGCAGGTTGATTTAACATAATATTGAGTTACTTTTGTCTTGTGAGTGTTGTGTATTGAACAGTGAATGAAGCATGACTTGAGCCCCTTAAAATATGCATTGTTGTCTAGTAAAGAATACCTTCTTTTTTCCATTTTCATTGTGTGAAGTAGGGAAATATTTTACATGTTTGTTTGCTTTCTATCATTAAAAAAACAAAGTTATTTGAAGGTGGGAACAATATTACTCTTAGAATTTCTTACATGAATGCTCAAGAATTACTTGAGTGAAATATTGTATCTTGTGCCAACAGGGTACTTCTCATTGTGTTGCCTAAATAACTAGTTTTCTTGCAGTTTGCTAGGAGTATAGTCTCATGTTCTTTTACATAGAATAGATAGTTGTCCTAGTCCTTGCACATATAGTGTTAGTATCTCAAAGATTATGCCCCATAATTGATGATTGTATGTTCAAAAAACTGAGTTAATTAATTTTCCCAACAGTGCGTATATTGAGATAATTAATTTTCCCAACAGTGTGTAGATTAAAATTAATGCACCGGTGCACACTTTACTTTTAGTGCCCCGATGTATATTTTAAACATGAGCACCATACAATTTTGAAATGATAAATATTATTGTACGTTATATCTTTTACGGAACGATGTGTTTTCTTAGTAGTTCATACCGGTGAATTAATATAATTAATGTGTATCAGTGCATATGACTCCTCAAAATGCACCGAGTTCTATATTATTGCATGCATGTTCTAGTGATTTCAAAAGAATACAGTGCATTGATATGTATATATTTTAATTAATTTTGTTTTTACAAATTTCAATTAATCATTTCAAAATATTTTTTTATAATAATATTGTTTTATATTTTTGTTATTGCATTTTGATATAATGATTGCATTAATGTGTTATACAATGAATGATACCTTTGTTATTTGTAACATTGTAAATTATCCACATATTAATTATTTGGGAATGCAACATTTTACAACATTCAACAACGCAGTGAAATAAGAAACCCATTTTATTATATATGATTAAGAGACCCATTGTCTTACAAAAAGAGACAATGTAAAGGTCCACAATAATCAAATTGCAACCAATATGTAATTGTTACACTTATTGGTAACATGTCCTCATGCAATTGGGACAATATGTCAAGTACATTAAACAAAATCCTTGATTTTTAGAGACAGGTATTTCAAAACATACAACTTGCAGTAACATTCAATTATATTGATAGACACAGCAGAGCGCAACATGGTTACCAAAGGGGGCAGTAACAGAACCTCCTCATACAAGCAAGTGGTGTTGGATGGGGGGAAAGGACCAAGAGGCGGAGGTTTCAAGGAACCAATGACGAGCACCTCGGGTTCAGGATGGGAAAAAATTAAGCAAAGCAACCTAGAAAATAGGGATCGCATGGGGGGAGAAGCCAGAGAAACCCAAAATGAAGCGCAGATCCCATTTATATGCAGAAGATGCCATGAACATGGACACCTATTCAGATAATGCCCCCTCAATAAAAAACAAGAAGCAGAAAACACCAAAATACAGCAGGATGAGGATGGGTTTATCAAACCGAACCACAAAAATAGAGCAAACAAGAAACCAAGTAAAACCCCAACGGGAAGCAATCTAGAAGCCAGGACCAGAACGAAAAGGCTTGAAAAAACCTTCAAAGGGGAAGAAGGAGGAAAGGAAAAGGAAAAATATAAAGAAGCTATGGACCAAGCCACAAATGAGAACATAAATAATCCAAGAAATAAGATGGAGCAGATGGGTAGCACAACTCCTATGGATGGAGAAACCAGAGATGCCAACACACCCATGCAGGAGGTAGAAAACGACGTGGAAATGACACCAAGCGAGGTAGGTACGGAAGATACTGACCTCAGCTATATTGTGGAAAGGGAAGGAATCGATATCCTGAACATACTGGAGCAATGGAAAAGGCAGGGCGTGGACAATGTACCAATGGAGCAACTAGACCACATCCAATACCAATTCCTCCTAAGGGAGGAAGAAAAATCCAGAGAGCCCAAGCGCACCCACAGGGAGATAGGACACCTAGGAATCAAAGAAGGTGAGGGACAACCAAAACTCTCACCCAAGCAGACGCGGAGGAAGAAAGGCAGGAAATCAAACAGTGTATCCCTACAGGAACTAGGAGCTCTGCTGATAAATTCAGGTAAGATCAAGAAGATCTTTCCAAAATCCCCCCCCCCCCAACATGTTTAAATGGAGATTATAACATGGAATATTAGAGGCCTAAACAACCCACGAAAACAAAGAATCCTTAAAAAAATACTAAGGAAGGAACAACCGGACCTCTATTTCATCCAAGAGACAAAATGTACAGTAGATAGAATGGAAACAATCAACAAAAAACAATGGAGCAAGTACAAGATGTTGGATGTCGAACAACAGTAGATGGCAGGCGGTATTCTCACTCTATGGAACCTACAAGTGATTAATATACTAGCATCTGAAGCCACCAGATACACACTTTCGGTTAACATGAAAATCATAGGTAACACAGAGGTGTGTTATAACCCTAATTTACGCCAGACATGCCTACCTAGCATCAGACCATCTCAGATTCCTTCTTTGCCAAAACACTGCTGAGCAACTCTTCTTAAAAAACCCTTTTATAAAGACCCACGCACCCTGCTCCATTACTGCACGCGTGTACACGCTAGCTGAGTCAAGACAGCCCGCGTGTACCTACAAAAGCATGAAAAAAGGAAAGTTGCTGACGGAACACACAACTTTGGGTAAGTTAACTAAACCTTTCAGCCATGCATGGTCGGTCACTCGACCAAACACCTAGCTTCTTCTAGCCTATAAAAGAAGGGTTAGGGGTCCCATTTGAAAGGAGGAGAATCATAGTAAAGAAACTATACCCGATTGAGCATTCCCTTTGTCCCAACCTTTAGCCATCCTTGTGCAAAGAGAAGTATAGAGAAAAGTAGTTGGAAGATAGTGAAAGAGGAGCCTAGGACTAGGATCGAGGAGCAGTAGCTGAATTTATCATTGTAAGGTATCATTGTGAAGTTCATAAAAGAATTGATTTTCCCGTCCCGCCATATGAGATTGTCATTATTGGAATATTGATTGTATGATTGATTACATCTCTAACCCATTAGTTCATAGATCAAATGCATGTGGAGTTATTTGTTTGTATTTAGTGAATGTAGGTCAGCATTGGTAGGAGAGTTGCAGTCAAAGAACGACCAAGCATGAAAAGGGATCGACATCAAACACGAAAAATAAGGTATGTCAACTTAATCTCTTGAGCCTTGTTTACATATAAGTAATGGGATTTAGGCATGGGGTGATGGTAAAAAGTAAGAATCTTTAGGTCATTTCTGCATGCATGATAAAACCCTTAGTGCTAGTCCGTAGGAGGGATTTCCCACCCACAACAGAATTGGCGACCATAATCGAGATCTCTAGGGTTTCTGGGAATGTTTTTTCTTGGGTATTTTTAAGAAATGTTTTCATTTCTTGTTTTTAAAGTTTCTGCAAAAGTCTAAGCTAACAGAGATTCTAGTCTTCCATACCAGTTATCTTTGTTTCTGTGCTTGACTGCATTTTTTTTTTTGAGACCCACAGAGGTACACGTGACCTGTATAAGGTCTGCACGCATGTACCCGCCCCTACCTTCCCACAGCCCACATGTACACACTAGCTGAGGAAGTGTCAGTTGCGTGTATGATTCTAGAAAATTTATTTTAGAGAGGTAGTCATCCTCTCCCTTGTCAGAAACAATCCTTCTCAGGGGTTTTCTGAAACTCTTTCTAGTCTTGGTTGTTTGCATTCTATAGCTTAGGTTTCACCTCAGATTGGTTTTTTCTATGAATTTTTCCTTGAATGGTTTTCCTTTTTTCTGTTAAAGTAAGTGTCTGAGTCTTCAAGAGCTCCTGGTTCTCAGTACCAGTAGTCTTTTCCTGGGATGGATTGCTTGGCCTTTCATTTTTCCTAAGAGTTTCATAGATACACGCGACCTGTATAAGGCCAGCACGCCTGTACACGCGCCTTGACTTTACACAACTCGCGTGCAAATGCTTGCTGTTGAACTATTAGCAAGCGTTCCTGTGGAGATTTTTTTTTTTTTAAGGAGAGGCAGTCATCCTTTCCTTTGAAAAGAGTTATACCACTCAGGTTTTTGGGTCTCTGTCATAGCGGTCAATAACTTAGGTTTGATCACAACAATAACTTTCTTTTTCATTAAAAAGTTTTTCCTCAAAATTTTCTTTTTATAGAGTTTTTAGACAAGTGTGAGAGTTTAGTTTTAATTTGCTTGCATGTTATTTTTAAAGTGACTCTTTGCGATTTGCGCTTAGGCCAGAAGTTTTCTTCGTTTTTACTTGTTGATATTTTTCCTTTTTTCTTTGTGAGCATTCAGATAAAAAAAATCTTTTTTTTCTTTGTTTGGTTAAATAGTGTTGTTTTGCATTAGTAACAAGGGAAAAGTATTTTCTTTCATAAGTTCTTGACGGTTTAATTAGATCATAAGTAGCTCGTAGTCGAGTGAAATCCTGCTTTGAGTTTGTTGTTCAAAGATCTTAGAAAATTTAGTTTGAAAAGTTTTTTAAGATTTGAGTCAAGAAAAGTTATTTTGTT
>JASDQU010108586.1:16361-29155 GCA_032191745.1 Picea mariana
AAAAACCCCTTTTATAAAGACCCACGCGCCCTGCTCCATTACTGCATGCGTGTACATGCTAGCTGACCCAAGACAGCCCGCGTGTACCTACAAAAGCATGAAAAAAGGAAAGTTGCTGACGGAACACACAACTTTGGGTA
The DNA here is from genome assembly GCA_032191745.1 of Picea mariana. Taxonomy (NCBI): domain Eukaryota; kingdom Viridiplantae; phylum Streptophyta; class Pinopsida; order Pinales; family Pinaceae; genus Picea; species Picea mariana. Next base: position 16,502 of record JASDQU010108586.1, read on the forward strand.
AGTTAACTAAACCTTTCAGCCATGCATGGTCGGTCACTTGACCAAACACCTAGCTTCTTCTAGCCTATAAAAGAAGGGTTAGGGGTCCCATTTGAAAGGAGGAGAATCATAGTAAAGAAACTATACCCAATTGATCATTCCCTTTGTCCCAACCTTTAGCCATCCTTGTGCAAAGAGAAGTATAGAGAAAAGTAGTTGGAAGACAGTGAAAGAGGAGCCTAGGACTAGGATCGAGGAGCAGTAGCCAAATTTATCATTGTAATGTATCATTGTGAAGTTCATAAAAGAATTGATTTTCCTGTCCCGCCATATGAGATTGTCATTATTGGAATATTGATTGTATGATTGATTAAATCTCTAACCCATTAGTTCATAGATCAAATGCATGTGGAGTTATTTGTTTGTATTTAGTGAATGTAGGTCAGCATTGGTAGGAGAGTTGCAGTCAAAGAACGACCAAGCGTGAAAAGGGATCGACATCAAAAACGAAAAATAAGGTATGTCAACTTAATCTCTTGGGCCTTGTATTTACATATACATAATGGGATTTAGGCATGGGATGATGGTAAAAAGTAAAAATCTTTAGGTCATTTCTGCATGCATGATAAAACCCTTAGTGCTAGTCCGTAGGAGGGATTTCCCACCCACAACAGAATTGGCAACCATAATGGGGATCTCTAGGGTTTCTGGGAATGTTTTTTCTTGGGTATTTTTAAGAAATGTTTTCATTTCTTGTTTTTAAAGTTTCTGCAAAAGTCTGAGCTAACAGAGATTCTGGTCTTCCATACCAGTTATCTTTGTTTCTGTGCTTGACTGCATTTTTTTTTTGAGACCCACAGAGGTACACGCGACCTGTATAAGGTCTGCATGCATGTACCCGCCCCTACCTTCCCACAGCCCGCATGTACACACTAGCTGAGGAAGTGTCAGTCGCGTGTATGATTCTAGAAAATTTATTTTAGAGAGGCAGTCATCCTCTCCCCTGTCAGAAACAATCCTTCTCAGGGGTTTTCTGGAACTCTTTCTAGTCTTGGTTGTTTGCATTCTATAGCTTAGGTTTCACCTCATATTGGTTTTTTCTATGAAGTTTTCCTTGAATGGTTTTCCTTTTTTCTGTTAAAGTAAGTGTCTGAGTCTTCAAGAGCTCCTGGTTCTCAGTACCAGTAGTCTTTTCCTGGGATGGATTGCTTGGAATTTCATTTTTACTAAGAGTTTCATAGATACACGTGGCCTGTATAAGGCCAGCACGCCTGTACACACGCCTTGACTTTACACAGCTCGTGTGCAAACACTTGCTGTTGAACTGTCAGCAAGCGTTCCTGTGGAGAATTTTTTTTTTAAGGAGTGGCATTCATCCTTTCCTTTGAAAAGAGTTATACCACTCAGGTTTTTGGGTCTCTGTCATAGCGGTCAATAACTTAGGTTTGATCACAACAATAACTTTCTTTTTCATTAAAAAGTTTTTCCTCAAAATTTTCTTTTTGTAGGGTTTTAAGACAAGTGTGAGAGTCTAGTTTTAATTTGCTTGCATGTTATTTTTAAAGTGACTCTTTGCGATCTGCGCTTAGGCCAGAAGTTTTCTTCGTTTTTACTTGTTATATTTTTCCTTTTTTCTTTGTGAGCATTCAGATAATTTTTTTTTTTTTCTTTGTTTGGTTAAATAGTGTTGTTTTGCATTAGTAACAAGGGAAAAGTCTTTGCTTTCATAAGTTCTTGACAGTTTAATTAGATCATAAGTATCTCGTAGTCGAGTGAAATCCTGCTTTGAGTTTGTTGTTCAAAGATCTTAGAAAATTTAGTTTGAAAAGTTGTTTAAGATTTGAGTCAAGAAAAGTTATTTTGTTTCCAACTTTCTGTTTATTTTGCTTTTGTCTTTCAAACATCACTAGTTTCACTTTCATAACCTTTGACTTAAGACAAGCCATAAAAATTAATGCTGAATCTAAAATTCATTAGACTTTTTATGTTTGTAGGGTCAACCAACTAGTTTAGGGTTAGGGTCTTGAATTAGGTTGGAGAGGAAACTCTTCAAGGCCATTAAATCAAACATTGGAGTATGAGTTAGGGAGTGTGAAAGTCTAGTATCATGAAAGTTATCCAAGACCCCCCTCTAACACAGGGGCTAAACATGAGATCGCGTGTGGAAAGGTAGTGGAGATAACCCCTCCAAAGCTGGACCAATTGTAGTGGAGAACACATATAGAGGGCTAGTCTTGGGATTCTGTCGATTGCATTTTCCACGGAGCTTTGTGGGTCTCGAATCCATTTGAGGTCCTCAGTTGTCTTTTGGACCACTTGCCTTCGATACCCTTGACAGGTTTCGGGCTCAATACCATGCTCATTGTGGTATACTCGACTTTCGACTGTACCCGCCTAGTGACTGTTCGTGCGCTGGCAACCTAGTTGCCTATCTATTTAGAGACATACACAGGTGACTGCAAGGGTATACCGCGGTACCTAGGAAAGACATCGAGCCACGCTTTGTAGAGTATACCTAGAGGGTGATTTTTTGTTTGAGTTTCACTTGCACCGGTAAGTTGCTCTAGTGTTGGTTGTTGTCATTGTTCTTCCAACTAGTTTAGTCTTTGATTGTTTTATCTTGGAGGGACCTTTTTAGTGTGTGTTGTTTTTTGAACGAATAGAAAGCCCTAGTGTGTCTTTGATCTTATCACATAGTGGAGGATCACGACCTCTGCCAGTCATGAAGTCTTTTGGGTCTACATCGTTTACACTGGAGCCACCTCCACCACCACTATGGCGAAAGCTACACCAACAAGGGTCTTTTGAAGCGACCGGGTCACAGGAAAATGTACACGAACAACATCCGAAGGAAACGACCATTTTAGACCTTGGAACAAAATCTCTTGGTCCATCCGAGACTCCAACCACTGATCTTTCGGCACCCATCATCGTACCGATTCACTCTTACAAGTGCCAGACAGTGTCGCATGCAGAAATGGAAACAAATGCTGCCACTTCTTCTGGGAATTCTTCAATTCCCACTATGGTTGTCACCACAAGGGATTTGGCACCTTCTAACCCACCGTCACCTGTCCGAGCCACCATGGTCTCTACCACCTCTACCTCAAGCAGTGGTTCAATCCCTTCTATGGTGGCAACCACTACCCCTTTCACACTGAGTGAGACAGGCCCTCCGTTCTCATACGAGATGCCTAGCTCAAGTACAAGTCCTGTACTTTCCTACTCCACTTTACAAACTTTAGGTCTAGGGGCAGGGAGCTCTAACGCTCCTCTGTAAGGACACATGGGGGCCACTTCAACTCCTTTTAACACTTTCCCTTATGGGGGAAGTCATATACCTCCTTTTTCCCCTTCGCTCGGTGGCACCCACCAACAATCCGCTGGGCCACCCATGCACCATAGTTTATTTGGAGAAGGGAGTCAAGGAACACCATCTCATAACATGTCATTCGGTTCAACACCGTTTTCTTTGTTCGGTGCATTTGGTAACAATGATTTCTCGTTAGCTTCTTTCCCGACTGGGGGCAACCCCGGTTACGGACAACCTATTCCTATGCAGGGTACTATTCTTGCACAGGGGGCAAACCCAAGAACTTCTTCTGCATGAGGACCTTGGAATTCTTGGTAGGGATCGGTTCCCTCATAAGGAATGTTGATCTGGGGAAATTCTTTTCACAACCAATGGAACCCCGGACAAGGTACTATGCCTATGCCCATGGGATCGGCATGGGGCAACCCTTCCCAAAGTCCTCTGAATGTAATGCATGCCCAACCATCTACATCCTATTTTGGGAATTAGCCGATGATGTCTCCTCACATGAAGAATCCGTACGCTAGTCATGGCCATGGATTTTACCAGAACCCAAGCCAACAACCGAACTTTTCCTGGCAACCTGGTGCCGGTCAAACTCCAAGTCCCTTTTTCCATGGTTATCACCAACAACCCAAACTACCTTTTCTAGCAACCTTACATTTTCCAGAATTGACAAGGTTGTTGAATGACCCTATCTGTCACGATCCGGGTTGGCCCCCTATGCCGACGAAGTTTCCTTCAGACATGCCAAAATTAGAGGCCAAGCCTAATGAAGATCCAGGAGATCATGTGACTACTTTTCACCTTTGGTGCTCGTCTAATTTGTTAAAGGATGACTCCGTATAGTTGTGATTGTTTCAATGTAATGTCATTGGGAGTGCTGCGAAATGGTACATTGAGCTCGACCGCTCAAGATACTCTTCCTTCAACGAATTGGAAATGGCTTTCCTCAACCATTTCCAATTACCTGTGCGATACGACGCTGGCACAGAATTGCTGGCCAATTTCACACAGACAAAAGAAAACCATATCTCTGATCACATCCGAGAATGGAGACGCCGAAAGAGTTTAATTAAGGTGCCAGTCCCACCAGCATTCCTGCTTGAGCGATTCCTTAAGTCTTTGGTCCCACAGTTATCCAAAGATGTCGCGACGTCGGGAGTGTTTTCCAAAGAAGATGCCATCATGAGAGCTCAACAGCTTGAGCTAATCTACTCTCAGTCTGGTTTATTATACGAGATCTTGCCAAATGCGCCACACTCAATACTTGATAAAACCAGACAGAGAGCTGGACCACATGTCGATGGTATTGTTGGTTCAGCACACACAAAGCCCACTGAGCAACTGACGAAGCAATTGCAACAATTGTCTATACAACACATAGCGGCCAGCCAAACTACTGTTTTGGCTGCTCCCACTACCCAAACGTTGGATGTACACACAGTGCAATCGACAAATCCAAAGGTCACCCAGCAGCCTTAATGAAAGAAAAAACAACGAAAGATGGGTAAGGGGGATAAGAAACCCACTAATAATGCTGGCGGGGGCAACACTGAGAAACGAAAGGTGAGGTATTTGTTCAACCTATGCGCGGAAGACCACTCGACCCACCAATGTCCTTAGCTTGCAGAGGCCCAAAAGTTTGTGACACAACAACAGCCTGCCATGTTAACCAATCCATTTCAATATGGGAAAAACCTAACCGAAGCCTCTACAAGCGTGGAAGGGGGTAGTCAAGGACCCTCTCCATCTTCGAACAATCCCACATCCGCGAATGTGTATATGATGAAGGGTGATGCTTTTATATCGATTAGAGTGCATGATTACAGTAAACCAAGCACTTCTGAGAAGGGAAAAGAAGATGAACTCCCATCTCTTCCTCTCCAGATCGAGAAGACTTTGGGTGAAATAATGACACGCATCCCAAAAGGCACGTTCAAGAAAGCTTCTCACAACCCAAACATAAGGGCCACCCAGAACTATTCTGTGGTGGAGGATTTTTCTCAAACCCCTTGTGCGATGTCCTCTTTGGAGGTCCTCCAAAGCTGCCCTTCCCAAAGGAAAGCTTTGTTAGCCGCTTTAGGATCTACCGAGACTTGTAATCCGGGTACAATCATGTTGGATACAACCGACTTAAAACCTTGTCTGACTTACCACGTAGCATTTCATATAGTAGTGGCTCACCCCACAAAAAATTTTACTCGGAACATTTTCCGTACGATGGTTGATGAGGGTGCCTCGACATGCGTTATGTCACTGGCATGTTGGAAGGACATTGACTAGCTCGTTTTGTCTCCATCTCCTACTCTTCTCACTGCTTTCGATGGTCATTCGTTCTGACCACATGGTATCATTGCCTCTTTCCCCGTGCAGTTAGGAGGAAAGACCGTGTGCGTTGAGGTAGAAGTAGTTGACGCATCCCTTGAATACAATATTTTGTTAGGAAGGAGTTGGACTTATGCCATGCAAGCAGTGGTTGCTACAGTTTTCCAGGTCTTGTTGTTTCCACACGAGGACCAGATTGTGACCATTGATCAATTGTCTTTCTTCAGAATTGATCCTTCATTGGAGGTATCCGTGGTCTCAATGATTGATAATCCCCAACCAGGCATAGTCAACGTAGGGGTTTGTTTGTGCCCATCTTTGATGGGTACCTTTGATTACCCGCCCCCTCAAGGCGATGTCAAGTTCATATCCGACCACCATAAGGTTTAGATTTTCCAAGCTTCGTCATTTCGCATGACTTACTTCAATGATCTGTGGATACTTCCTTCCCCATCGACCGCGATGGAAGGGACAGGGCACCTTGACATGTCCATCCCCTTGTCCGCAGTTGAAGTAGCATACTCTTTAGTCCAACTAGCTTCGGCTGACACAGATCCAACTCCTGCACAAGAGTTAGATCCACTTCTAGAGCCTGTTTGGGCTCAAGGCTCTCTCATTGATACCGATTCATTAGACTTAGTCTTGCCTTCTAACGAAGCAATAATTGAAGCAATGACTAGTCCACACAAACCCTGGGATGATCTCCATCATAGATCATACTTCCTCCCAGAGTTAAGCAGAATTGAAGCTGGAGAATTCACCTTGACTATGATTGGAGATAGGTATTGTCCTATTAATCCCTTAGCTACACATTAGGTTTATGCCGAGGGTAATATGGAAACTATCACTGAAACCATACCGATTAATATCTCTAGAACCCCTAGCGTCGTGGAGAATGTTTTCGTCGGAGCTGACTGTTCCCTCGGACAGATTCAAATCTACACAGATCTATTTAAAGAATTCCGCGACGTTTTTGCCTGGTCTTATGAGGAAATGCCAGGCATCGATCCAAAAATAGTCGAACATGAAATCACAACTTATCCAGATGCCAAGCCTGTTCGGCAGAAGCTTCATCCAGTTAATCCTAGGAAAGAAACAACCATTAAGGTTGAAGTTGAGAAACTGCTAAAATCTTGTTTTATCTATCCTATCCATTTGACCCAATGGGTGTCAAATCCTGTGCTTGTCAATAAGAAACAGGGCAGGATTCGTGTATGTACGGACTCCCGTGATTTGAACAAGGCCTGTCCAAAAGATAATTTTCCCACACCATTCATTGACCAGATAATTGATGAATGTGCAGGTTGCGAGGCCTTTTCTTTTGTGGACGGTTTTTCGGGATATAATCAAATACAAATCAAACCCGAAGACCAACACAAAATGACATTCATTTTTCCATGGGGTACATTTGCGTATCGTAAGATGCCCTTTGGTCTCAAAAATGCTGGAGCGACCTTTCAGTGGGCCATGTCTTTTGCTTTCCCTAATCTCAAGCATATAGTTGAGGCCTATTTAGATGATTTAGCATCTCGATATCACAAGAGAATGGATCATCCCACACACCTCCAACTTATCTTTGAGCGATGTCACTACTTCCAGATTCGCTTGAATCCAAACAAGTGCAGCTTTTTCATAACATCAGGATGTTTGTTAGGTTTCATAGTATCAACAACAACGATCATGGTCGATCCTCTCAAGGTTGAGGCAATAGTTCAGTTGCCTACCCCACGCACAATCCTTCAACTTCAGAGTCTACAAGGCAATGCGAATTTTTTAAGACGTTTCATCACCAACTGTACCGAGATCACAAAGGGATTTATGCGCTTACTGAAGAAAGACGTTCCTTTTCATTGGGATGATGTTGCTCAACACTCCTTCGATGCATTGAAACATGCCCTCACAACTGCCCCTCTACTTCGACCACCCAACTATAACAAAGATTTCTTATTATACTTGGCTGCCGTGAGTCCACCATCGGCATGGTCTTAGTTCAGGAAGATGATTTTCTCTCAGAATATGTGATCTATTACCTGACCTGAGGCCTAGTCGGACTAGAACTTAATTATTCTCATATCGAAAAACTTGCATTGGCAACAGTCCATGCTGTTCAACGGTTCTGTCATTATGTTTTGTTTCGCAAGACCAACGTCATTGCCATGGTGAATCTGTTTCAATATTTTTTGACACGACAGGTAATAGGAGGAAAGATCAGTAGATGGATAGTCTTCCTCCAGGAATTCGACTTAGATTTCGTTTCAGCGAAATCCAAAAAGTCACTGGTCTTCGCAGAACTTATTTTGAAACTTTCGGTTGAGTCAGGTGATGTTATGCCTAAAAAGTCGCCTATCAAAGGAGATATGTTTTTGATCGCATCTTCGGATCCCTGGTATAGAGATATACTTATCTATCTCCAGACCTTGAAGTGCCCCAACTCTGCTTCTCGTGATGAGCGTCGTCGTATACGCCATCAGGCCAAGAATTATCTCATACTCAACAATACGTTGTATCGAAGAGGTGTAGACTGCATCCTGCGTCGATGTCTCACTCACGAGAAGCAGTTATCGTGCTTAACGATTGCCATACCAGAGCATGTGGCAGTCATTTGTCTAGGTTGGCAACAACCCAAAATATTTTACGAGCAGGTTACTTCTGGCCGACACTAATCAAAGATTGTATCGAATCGATCAAGAAGTGCCACCCGTGTTACATCTTCTCTCAGAAGATGAGGGCACATCCTACTCCCATGTTTCCTATCATCACAATTTGTCCCTTCACCAAGTGGGGGATTGATTACACTACATTCAACCCTCCGTCAGCAAGGGGGCACCATTATATCATTGTATCTGTAGACTACTTCACGAAGTGGGTCGAAGATATGCCAACGTTTAAAGATGATGGAGAGACTGCGACTCTCTTTTTATTCAACCAGATAATAGCAAGGTTCGACGTCCCAAGAGAGATTGTCACTGACCATGGCAGTCACTTTCAGAACCAGATGATGACCGAATTAACGTCAAATCTTGGATTGCGGAAAGAATATTCGTCACCCTACTATCCCCAAGAAAATGGTCAGGTGGAAGCTGTAAATAAATCTCTTAAGACCATCCTATAGCGAACGATCAACTCAAGCAAGTCAAATTGGAATTTGATGTTATACTCCGCATTATGGTATTACCGAACGTTTGTTAAGACTACAACCAGTTTCTCACCTTTTCAACTCATTTACAGGATGGAAGTAGTCTTTCCTATCGAATGTCAGATCCCATCCCTAAAATTGGCAGTACAGTTATTGCCAGACACTTCTCCACTTGAAGAATGGTTCTTATACCTTGAGTGGCTCAATGAGCAGCGTCGGGATGCGGCCTTGGCAAACGAGGCTCACAAACATAAATTCAAGTGTCAGTATGATCAGTCCGTTTGTCCTCGGATTTTCTCTGAAGGCGACCTTGTCCTAATCTATGACCAAGATAAGGACCCCCTGGGGGTAGGAAAATTCAAACCCATGTGGTTCGGACCTTTCATCATAAAAGAGGTTCTAAAAAAGGGCACTTATCATCTGGTCAACTTTGAGGGAAATGCTTTGGCGGAGCCTAGAAATGGGCTCTACCTCAAGAAGTATTACTCATANGTATTATGAATGTGTTGTTTTGATGTTATCTTTTGTCACTGTGGCAGATGTCAAGTGAATCAGAGGTGTTCATTGGGTATGCAGACGGTGCTAGTTGACACACTCGGAGGCTTGCCTCCGCGGCTTGGGTAATTTTTACACCTCGAGGCTAGTTATTATCTTCTGGAGGTATATGCTTAGGCGACACCACAAACAATGTCGTCGAGTACAGTGCAGTTATTGAGTGGCTTCATGACACCTTTTCATTTGGTATCTCTCATCTCCGGGTCTATTTAGATGCTCAGCTGGTTGTGTCTCAGTTAAATAGAGTCTACCATGTTCATGATCCAACTTTACACCGACGATTCCTTAGGGTATGTCTCTTAGAACGAAGCTTTGATTATATTACATATTTTCATGCTCCTAGGAGATTAAACCAAGTTACAAATACTCTAGCTAATCAAATTTTAGACTGGCATCTCACACACATATAAAAAGACATACACATAAACATGTAAATACATTTTTAAAGGTAAATATGATCTATAAGACACAAAAAGACATAAAAATCCATATATCATATCATAAGCACCAGAGTACATAGGTGGACGCAAGTGCCTCAAAAATATGACCAGTAACGAGTCATGGGGCTTATGACCTCAAAAAATATATACAAGTAGTGCTATCGACACGTGAAAAGTCTATACGTGAAAAGTCTATAGTAACACTGCCCATATGCAAACCGCAGGAAGAGAGGCCTAATGTCCTCTTACCACCACTCGAGGACTGAAACTAGGAACTCTTTCAAAGAAGAAAGAGCATAGAATCATCCTGGACCTGAAGTTCCTCTGCATCCACAACCAACAATCTGTCAGTCGCCTCTTCATACAATCCAACAGTGTAGTGATCCAGTCAAATATCTGTGCATTTAAGCACTGGATTGCACAGTTCATCTGTGCATGGGACGCCTGATGTAGAGCCGCAGAACCAGTCATCCACCCTATAAGCAACACAATCGCCTACAATGATAAATTAGTGATCTTTCTTATTGGCACCTGAGAGCTCGATCGGTCTGTACCAGCCTCACAATAAAGTCCTATCAACTCCGATATGTTATGAGGCCCCGAAGGAAATGTCTGGAAATTGACTAGTTCTCCTCTCCTGGAGAGGCCAGTCAAAAAGTATATATCCTCTGTAGTAGGCACTAGTGACTGCCCCTCTAACATAAAGGCCTTTGCATCAGGACGCCAATAATCAACCAAGGCATTCAATAGCCTAGGTTGTGCTTGCATAAAAGGACATAGGAAGAATTTTAGCAGCCCACATTGCATTAAGGCAACAACAACATTGGGGTCTTCCCTGACCAACACACTAATCTCCTCGCGCTCTCTTTCCCTCCAGTGAACATACATCCTACAAAAACCAAGTCTGGGAGGGTTAACCCTTTATTTTTTAATTTTGTTTTCATTAAATAAAGGGTCCACGCTGGCTGTAATCATGACAGTCGCGTGTACACGCGTGCAATTTTTCCTCTGCTCGAGTGTACAAGCGGCCTATCATAAGACAACCCACGTGGACCTAGGGCTGACCTTTTGAGGGTCGACACCCCCCCAAAACTTGAAACTAAAAGCATAAATAAATATTTAAATTGCAAGAGGAGAGATTTTATACTTACTTGGTCCAAGCAGATGGTTGTTTCATCCACCGAAGCTCCTGGAATCAATTCTTTTCACAAAGGGGCAGTTTTGGCTTTTAATCAATTTTTGACCTAACAATGGTGATAATGAGCTGCCAACATCTATTTATAGAGTTTTTTGGCCCTTTTTTGTCAATTTTCGGACCCTTTTGTCATTTTTTCTAAACTAAAAATCATTTAAGATGGTTTGGGAGTTTTCTTTGGATGATCAAGGGAGGTATTCCTTTGGGTGTTTGGAATTTTTTTTAGATTTGGGCATTTGGACAATCCTTTAGTAAAAATTCATATCTTCCTAGCTTGTTGCATTTAAGTCGGGATTCCACCCCCACTTTCTGCATCTCGTTGTCTTTTTCTCTTTGCCATAGGATCGATCCCACCGAGTTGTGACACATAACCCTCATTATTTCTTTAGAAGTGTCGTAATTTGGTGGTAGAGCCTACCAGAACATGGATGCCCTAGGTAGATCCTGGTTGCATGATGGTGTCCATGTTGTCACTAATGACTATAGGCTCGGGAGTCCTCCATAGTTTTTCCTGATTATGAGTTTGAGCCTCATTTGCATGATTCCTTTTCACTCTTGACCTCACCCTCGGGACTCCCAAAAAACATAACAGGTCTTCTTTTAAGCCCTTTTCAAACCCTCTAAACATGAAAATATTGTCGAGCAATCTTGTGGCCTTTCACACTCGTTAAACTGAAATTCGAAGTCACATCTGTCCGACAGTAGTTTACCCCTTTTTCGGTTCGGACGGTCAACTGTACGAACAAAGGTATACTATAAGGAACTCCAGTTCTCTAGAAGAGTATCCTTAGGTATCATTTTAACCCTTTTTCAGGTCTGAGGAACTAAATGTATGAAAAAGTAACCCCCACGGAGTCCATAGTTAAGCTCTTTTCAGACTCCCTAAAATTGAAAAGATCGTTGAGTGACCTTATTCTTTCACACTCGTTAAAATGGTCCAGAAGAACATTCCTGGCGGAGTCCATAGTTAAGCTTTTTTTAGACTCCTTAAAAATGAAAAAATGAAAAAATGATCTTGTCTTTATCACACTCATTAAAATGGTTTTGAATAGACGTCTATTCGGTGCTAATTTACCCCTTTTTCGAACCGACTAGACTACTTTCGAAAAAGGTACCCCATTGGAGTCTCTTTTTACGTTTTTTGGACTCTCTAAATATGAAAAACCGCCAAGCTTACCTTCTCTGGGCTCGTTAAACTTACATCGAAGGACAGTACCATTGTGTGTTTTGTTAACCGAATTTGCATACCTGCGTCTTTGGTCTAATGTTGGCTCCATGTTTCTCTCAAATGAACCATCTGAAGCATGCCTTATGTAAGATACCAAATATATAAAATATGCAGAACAGAAATGAAATGCTAGAAATGACAGAATAACAGTAAAATATCCAGCAAAATCTTCACAATACACAGAAACGATATATGAAATAGAAACAAAAATAGCACTTTGAATCAGATAGCAATGTTCACAGGCCTCTTCGAGGGGGAAACCTCCAGTCGAGCAGCGCTCTGTTACAATAATATCCAAGCTAGGATTCTCATACCCTCGACTCCTATTTATACTAAAAAGAAGCATCTAGAGGAAGATCCTTCTAGAAGCGGAAGCTTCTATTAGGTCTTCTTACATCTGCCTTATTCTATTTTATTGAAAGGTCTTATTAATATTGACCTTTATTACATCTGAATACATTGATCTACCTATGTGCGGGT
>JASDQU010108586.1:29255-41222 GCA_032191745.1 Picea mariana
TCCATTGCTCTAGTATGTTCAGGATATCGATTCCTTCCCTTTCCACAATATAGCTGAGGTCAGTATCTTCCGTACCTACCTCTCTTGGTGTCATTTCCACGTCGTCGTCTACCTCCTGCATGGGTGTGTTGGCATCTCTGGTTTCTCCATCCATAGGAGTTGTGCTACCCATCTGCTCCATCTTATTTCTTGGATTATTTATGTTCTCATTTGTGGCTTGGTCCATAGCTTCTTTATATTTTTCCTTTTCCTTTCCTCCTTCTTACCCTTTGTAGGTTTTGTCAAGCCTTTTCGTTCTGGTCCTGGATTTTAGATTGCTTCCCATTGGGGTTTTACTTGGTTTCTTGTTTGCTCTATTTTTGTGATTCGGTTTGATAAACCCATCCTCATCCTGCTGTATTTTGGTGTTTTCTGCTTCTTGTTTTTTATTGAGGGGGCATTATCTGAATAGGTGTCCATGTTCATGGCATCTTCTGCATATAAATGGGATCTGCGCTTCATTTTGGGTTTCTCTGGCTTCTCCCCCCATGCGATCCCTATTTTCGAGGTTGCTTTGCTCAATTTTTTCCCATCTTGAACCCGAGGTGCTCGTCACTGGTTCCTTGAAACCTCCGCCTCTTGGTCCTTTCCCCCCATCCAACACCACCTGTTTGTATGAGGAGGTTATGTTACTGCCCCCTTTGGTAACCATGTTGTGCTCTGTTGTGTCTATCAATATAATTGAATGTTACTGCAAGTTGTATTTTTTGAAATACATGTCTCTAAAAATCAAGGATTTTGTTTAATGTACTTGACATATTGTCCCAATTGCATGAGGACATGTTACCAATAAGTGTAACAATTACATATTGGATGCAATTTGATTATTGTGGACCTTTACATTGTCTCTTTTTGTAAGACAATGGGTCTCTTAATCATATATAATAAAATGGGTTTCTTATTTCACTGCGTTGTTGAATGTTGTAAATGTTGCATTCCCAAATAATTAATATGTGGATGATTTACAATGTTACAAATAACAAAGGTATCATTCATTGTATAACACATTAATGAAATCATTATATCAAAATGCAATAACAAAAATATAAAACAATATTATTATAAAAAATTATTTTGAAATGATTAATTGAAATTTGTAAAAACAAAATTAATTAAAATATATACATATCAATGCAATGTATTCTTTTGAAATCACTAGAACATGCATGCAATAATATAGAACTCGGTGCATTTTGAGGAGTCATATGCACCGATACACATTAATTACATTAATTCACCGGTATGAACTACTAAGAAAACACATCGTTCCGTAAAAGATATATCGTACAATAATATTTATCATTTCAAAATTGTATGGTGCTCATGTTTAAAATATACATCGGGGCAGTAAAAGTAAAGTGTGCACCGGTGCATTAATTTTAATCTACACACTATTGGGAAAATTAATTATCTCAATATACGCATTGTTGGGAAAATTAATTAACTCAGTTTGTTGAACATACAATCATCAATTATGGGGCATAATCTTTGAGATACTAACACTATATGTGCAGGGACTAGGACAACTATCTATTCTATGTAAAAGAACATGAGACTATACTCCTAGCAAACTGCAAGAAAACTAGTTATTTAGGCAACACAATGAGAAGTACCCTGCTAGCACAAGATACAATATTTCACTCAAGTAATTCTTGAGCATTCATGTAAGAAATTCTAAGAGTAATATTGTTCCCACCTTCAAATAACTTTGTTTTTTTAATGATAGAAAGCAAACAAACATGTAAAATATTTCCCTACTTCACACAATGAGAATGGAAAAAAGAAGGTACTCTTTACTAGACAACAATGCAGATTTTAAGGGGCTCAGGTCATGCTTCATTCACTATTCAATACACAACACTCGCAAGACAAAATTAACTCAATATTATGTTAAATCAACCTGTTCATCAACCTAAAAAGAATAAAAGAAATGAGTTTTCAGCAGAGAACGATGTAGAGTTCTAATGGGAACTAGTGATGTCTCATTCATTGTTAATATATACAACTCTCACATAACTGAATTAAATCAATACTATAATTCAATTCCAGTGACCTAGTTGTGAGCAAAACACATATCGTGGATTGGTCCCAAACTAGTTGTTAATATGTAAAACAATGAAGTTATCGCAGGATCCCTATGTGTGTCATAGGATCTGGACTTGGAGGAAAATGCCATTAGCAATGAGTATATTAATAATATTCCTAAGATTACAAAAAAAATGGAAATAGTAATAAATTCATGACAAATTTATCTTATTTGTTCCTAGTAACATGTTCATGAAAATCCTTCGTTATTATGTTGATGTGAGAGATGACTAGGGAAAAGGAGGGATAAATAGGTTAAAAAAAGGGTTTTACTAGTATTAAAATATTGTCAATTTAGGGACCGAACATCCCCCTATGCAAAATATATTGTACATCCTCGTGCAATCAAAAGATAATGTTCTTCTCCCAAAACTATAGAAAAATCGGTCCTTTATTCCTTCATGGTTATTTTTCAATAGAAATGTTGACATTGGATGCCATCCTCTTCCTTTCTACTCTAAGTTTCTTTGTCAGGTATTGATTATGTATGATCATCATTCAAGGATGTTTGTACCACTTCTTGGCATGCTTGAGAAATTTCTTATTCTCATTAGCTAATTTCTCAATATTCAACTGTAACTGTGCATTCCTTTCTTTGAGAATGTCATTCTCATTCTTCAAATGATTGTCCAACACCTTGAATTCATGAATCATTTTCTTCAATTTCCTAATTTATTTATTCTTTTTCTCCAAAACAGTTGGATGACTTGGAATGCTTGTAGACATCCATTTTGTAGAGGCTCATTATACCCTACATTATTTTCAAAACCATCCATCACAGACATTATTATCTCATCTAGATTGAGTTGACCCTCATAAGCTTTAGGTTCAAGTTTCTGCTTCTCAATTTCTTGGGCCATGGTTTAACATGTTCCTTCTGTTGAATAAACCTATTCCATGTTTTCACCTTCCCACATATACAGATTCCTTGTGTTGTGGGCAAGTAGCAACCACTGGGGAAACTTTAACACTTTGTTCCTCGACTTTCTTCTTCGCCATACTCTGAGTAAATATTTGGGGGCATAGGTGATACACCCAATGATGACTGCCCACATTTCCTATGTGAGGACTTATATCCTTTATCATGTATGTAAATGGTGAATCCCTTAGCTCCATGGGAGCTAAAGTCTTCAATCTCATTAATGTCTTCATTATTATCATGGATAATGGTATCCTTCTTAGGATTTTCAACCAACTTTGTGCCTTCCTTGATGAACTCATTTTGAACCAAAAATGCATACCAACCGTCATTCCTCTTGTGAAATTCTATGATTATCAGTATCCAAATGAGATCATGGTGATATAAACTATTCTTAATGTTCTTAGGGTTTCTTTGGATAATCTTAAACATCTTCTCCAAACTCTTAGATAAGAAAAATGGAAAATTGATATAGTTCACTAATTCAAAATGTAGAAGCAAGTGAATGTGGCATATTAAAACAATGATGTATCGACCTTAAGATGTTATGAACTTCTGAAGAACGAATAGCAAGTCCCTCCCCTTCTCTTTGAGTCATGACCTTAGAATTACTGTTTTTGAATTTGGAACATGTATGTTTGGCACAAAACTACATCCACATCCCCTATTCCATCTGTTTGTTTTTAAACCAACGTTCTCCAGTTTGGGGAAAACCCATGGCCTGCGTGATTGTTTTTTTTGAGACTATCATAACCACATCCCCAATTTTATGCAATTTTCCTGTCAAAGATCCTTGTGAATGCATCTGTAACAGATTCATTGTGCCCCTTAAATCATTGGAGAAATGGTAGCCATCTTGCATCCTCAAGCATGGATTTGCTTGCATTATACTGTGGGTACCCTTCCAATCCCACCAACGATGATGGCTCATATCTAACCGTTTGTGATTTCCTCATTATGTTGTAGGCTCTAGCATGTACAGTTCTTTTGGGCACTCCAATTTAAATAGTCTTACTGCTAGTAATGGATGAGCATTGGAACAATTTAGGCGGGATCGGTTTGCGACTATGGTCTAGAAGCTTCACTAAATTGGAAGGTGAAATTGGATATGTAAAAAAATTTAGATCTTGTTTCAAACACAATTGGATTATCATGACAACGAGTGGATTATCATTGGTTGTGCATGCACATGATCTAGGTGATGATGGGAGGTCGGTTTGTGATGATATAAAGGAATGGTGACAAAATAGGTGATAGTTTGAAATCACATTGTTAAAGATAGGACAAAACATGTTACCTGAATCATGATCAAAATAACATAACATAATTTCCACATGACTTACCATGTTTTTAAATAAACTTAGGTAAATTTTATAAAATCGACTCTTTACCTCAATTTACCTTTGAATATTGTACGCAACCTTATGTTTGACTGGAAAAATGTCTTCGAATAGGAGTTTAAAACCTATTGAAAAATAATTTGTTGCTTATTTTTGTGAATAAATGATGACAATACCTGAGTATTTAAGACTGGTTGTTGAAAAGAAATCAATTAGTGTTGCTAGTGGAGGCTGATCTGGATGCCAAAGATATGAGTTTAGAGTTGTTTGGACAACCCTGATCCTTCATTCCTTATTCAAATTGAGAAACAGACTTATAATTGTACACCAACTTCTATAGGACTTATGATGACTGATATAAGGATCCCGTGACAATTGAGAACAATGGTCACATGATTTCATTGTTGTTACAGGATTGCCTGTAGCTTCACAAAAATTACTAAAGCTAGTTGTTTGAAATATCAATTTGTTGAAGTGCATAATTGTTGTCAAATACATGAATAGTTGTACCTTTATCTATGTTTCCATACTACACAAGAACGGAATGATAAACTATAAAGAATATCATTTTTTGCAATAAGAAATGACGAGTGTTGATGAAAACAAAATTGTTGTTGACGATAATGTTGAAGATGTTGATGTTGAAAGATATTGACAACATAAATATAAGTGTAGGACAAGGATGAATTATGGATAAGGCTATTGTCCATAATATTGTTATTTTAAGACTGAATAACAGTCTCTTTATTGGACATGCTACTTATAAAAACAAATGACTGCTACAACATATTTTTGATAACATAAAAATAGATAGTCTTCAACCACTACCCAAACTTGAGGTACAATTGTTATCATGTGAATAAATGTGTTGATTTCGAACATGAAAAGAAATCGTTGGATTATCAACCATTAAGGTATGTCGTTAACCAACGTGAAGCAACTCACCGTTAATGACGATGAGTTCTAAAGTACCTTAGTGCATCTTAAAAGGTATGAATAGATGTGCTAATGTCGAGTCACTTGAAATATTTTCCAATCAAGAGACATTGACGAATCCCCATGATTTCCAACAAGGAGATCTACCATGGATGTATGCATATTCCAGGCACTATGAAATATCTAACCTTGACCCCAGATAATGTGTTGGTGTCGTAAGGCAAGGTTTTTCAAAAGGAGGGCCTTAAGGAACCCCCCATTAGTTAACACGAGCATAGGACAATTGATTTTGAATGACCATAATACAAGATGATAACAACATTACATGCAGAATTTGTATTCTCTAATGAAGATATTGGTACAATAAGTTTTAACTATAGTGGAGATGGTTGTTGATTGTGGTAATAATAAAATAAAAATGGCTATCCCAAGCTTTGTAACGAGGAGGATTTTCAACTTTTCATAGACCCGATTCACATTTTTTCTGACCCTACTATCAAGAAACATTAGTCACATAAAAACTCCCTCTTTTTGGAATAAGACAAATTATATATCTTGCAGTCAACAGTCTACCGTTTATTTGAAAAAAAAAATGGGGACATTTTCTAGCCAGTTACCTGGTTTTCAAGCGAATTCCCTATCCAAATGTGCCAGAAGCTAGTTTTCACAAGGGGATGTTATTATTTTTTTCTTTACTTTTTCTTTTTTCTTTTTGTTATATAAAAATATTTAATCAAGAAGGAAATAAAGAAAAATCAGAGGTTGCAACAGGTTGAGAATCCTCCCTTCTTACCATCTCCATTTTATATTGATGTAGGATGCGTCGAACAAATTCCTCCCAGTTGACAGGTTGGTTGTACAATCATATCCTATTCCTATTTACCAAGAAATAAATCCCTTCTCCATTGATGGTATTGATTCATACATAACCATTATCAAAGACATTCACAACTTCATATGTGCCTAACCATTGTGTGGTGAATTTTCCTTTAAAATTTTTAAACTTTGAATAAAAAAGGAGAGCCCAATCATCTGGTTTGCATTGCTTCTTCCAAATGAACTTGTCATGCCATTTACTTCTCTTCTGCTGGACAAGGGTGGTTTACTGGATTGCATCATTATGTATCTCGTCCAATTGATTAAGTTGAACTATCCTCAATGATATCCATACCTAATTAAGCTACCATTTAGTAGGTCTTCACTTGAAATTCTATCGAAAGGAGAACTTGTGTGCCATACACTAATTCATATGGTGTGAATATGGTTGTGTTCTTCCATGTACTCCTGCAGGCCCAATGCCTCGGGAAGCCAATATAACCATTTGTTGTGATTTTGGTGTATTTTCTTGGTCAAACTTTCTTCAAGGACCTTATTTTTGGACTCCCCATTTCTGTTGTCCCGCAAATGGTAAGGGGAGGACTTTCGGTTTTTTATTTGATATTGATCAATGATGGTTGTACCAGATTTGATGTGAATTGCACTCCTTGATCTGTTACAATTTCTGGTGGTATGTGGAACGTCACATAACTCCTCACAGTTAGAGAGTTATGGCCATGTGAAGTTGGAGAACCCTCACGAGTCATCTAGAAGCCCCAAAAGGTCAAAGTAGTCAAAGTGGTTGCAAAGAAGAAATTATTTAAATAGTAAAGTGAAGTGATGAGTGTACTATAAGTCAAAATGGATACAAATGAAATTATTTAAATAATAAATGTAATGGAGAAATTACTAAGTGGACAAGTGGTTAGAAGTGGGTTAGCCCTAAAATAAGGAAAGTGGTTTAAGATGGTTAGAAGGTAACCCCTTGAGGAAGCTACATAAAAGTATAAATAAGAGGCAAGGGTCTCTCATTTCAATCAAACTTGAGCATATTGAATATCTTCAAGTGACTAAGGTAACCAAAGGATATCTAAGGAGAATTTCAGAGGGAAGGTGAAGTAAAGAAGGCCGAAATTCAAGGGAGGATAAATTCTTTTGGTGATGTTTTCTAAGGTATGTTATTTACAGGTCAGCTCACCATTTTTGCAATAATTTTTTTTATAGAATGATTCAGACCACGAAATCTGGAGGCCATTGAGGAAACATATCCAAGTAGCTTTGATAAAAAGTTAAGCTTGTGGGTCATTGTATTTTTGGAGTTACACTCCAAGGAAAATAGGGCTTATGGCTAGTCCTGAAACGAGTCTAAAACAAGTGTTTCGGGTAAAAACGTCATAACTTATTCATAACAGATACAAATTTAGTAATAAAAAATGTATTGGTTAGAGTACATTCTTAAGTATTTTTTGTACTATTTTCAGATCCATACAACAAATCAGATTTTGGTTGAGGTACATGTTGGGTACATGGTTGAGACAAGTAGTTGATGATTTGGCACATACATGAGGTGTATAGTTGATGATGTTGGTACATATTGATGAGTCATAGTTGATGCATGATTGGTACATACTTGGTACATGGTTGGAGGAACTTGTTAGTAGTATTGTTGACACATGGTTTATGGATAATGTAGCATACTTGTCTTGGTATATTATTAGAAGCACATATTGATCTTGGTGATGATTATGAGTTGTTGTGTTATGCTTGGTTGATGCACATCTTGGTGATATTGTGCATATGGTTGAGAATTGTCTTGGTGAGTAGATCCGATTTGGTTGATAAGATTTATGAGACAAGTTGTTGTGATAGGTTGTTTGGATAGGTTATTATGACAGGTTATTTGTACAGGTTTGGTGCATGGTTGATGCACTTGTTTATGGTACAGGTTGATGTATGGTACATGTTGGCACAGGTTATTGGTATAGGTTGTTATAGGCTGATTGGTATAGGTTTACACCAGTATATATCATGGTGATAGTGTGACCATGGTTTCATCATTCTACTTCTACGACAGGGCAGTTGGATAGGTGGTTATAGCCGGAGAACATAGGGGATTGTATCCTCCTTCTGGTTGTAGCCTCCTTCTAGTTGTAGCCAGAGAATTGGGGAGTTGGAGCTTCCCTCAAGTTGTAGCCTGAGAAACTAGGGGGTTGGAGCCTCCTTTCATTTGCAGCTAGAAAACAAAGTAAGTTAGTGCTTCCAATGAATTTAATTCTTAAATACATATAAGACAAAGCATTATGTGGTTTTCTCTCGCTTTGGGTTTCCACGTAAAAACACTGGTGTACTGTGTATGTGTATGATTGCTCATTTGTTCATTGTTTATTTACTCTGAAACTATTGGATGATAATGCTACATTGATATAACACTTGCATTTTATGGTTAAAAAGGATTCTATTTCTCTATTACTAATTCACCCCCTCTCTTAGTAATCCAATAGTCACAGCTTTGAACATATTGTTTTATGTCCTTGAAGAGGGTTGTCCAATAGTATCTTAAATGGAGAACTTTATATGCTATTATCGTGTCAGCTAAGTGCCCTCCGCATGGATTGTCATTCAAATATTTCAATATATCAAACACTTTGTATTCACAAACACATCTTCTAATGATCAAGTCAAGTCCTGTCTAGAAGAGGTCTCCCCCTACCCAAGAATAGGAAGCACTGCGTTGGATGATCTTCTTCTTTTCACTAGGCAAAATATGTCATGGTAGTTTTTTTGTCACCAAATAATTAGCCACATATGTAAACCATGTGGAGTTAGTAGATACAACAAATGAATATTCGTGAGGGAAATCATCATCTACAAGAGTTTCTTGTTCTTCATTATGAATTCTTGAAAGGAAATATGTTACCAAATTTTCAGTTCGAGGCCTATCTAGAATAGTAATGTTAAAATATTGTAAAAACAAAACCATCTAGTTACCCTACCATTTCTTATAGGTTTTTCCGTTAGGTACCTAATGGTGGAGTGGTCGGTATGAATGAAGACCTCATACCCAGTGATGTAGTGTCTGAATTTGCTAATTGCATGTATGACTGCTAAAAATTCCTTTTCCGAGACTGTATAATTTAACTTTTCTAGTGTTAAGTTCTTGCTAATGAAACAAATAATGTAGGATTATTGATTCTCATGTTTTCCCAACACAGATCTAAGAGTTGTGTTGGAGGAATTAGTTTAAATGTGGAATGGAAGAGACCAATTTGCCCCCCTTAATATTGGTGCATGCGTATGTTTTTCTTTTAGTGTCTCAAAAGCATGCTAGCAATGATCATCCCAGGAAAAGTAAGTATCCTTGGTGAGTAATTTAAACAAAGGGGTGTAAATTTTCGTATAATTTTCTATGAATCTCCTATAATAACCAACATTTCCTAAACATCTTCTTACTTCTTTTAAAGATTTAAGAATTGGGATTTTTGATATGACTTCTATCTCTGTTGGGTCAACTTGAATTCTGACACTGGATGTTGACTTGAATTCCGACACTAGATATAAAATGGACAAGAAAATACTTGCGGTCTGCAACATATGACATTTAGAATCACTCAGAGCAAGGTTATTTTCTTGGCACCATATCAAATCATTTTCTATACTCTCTAATGCTTCAAGAAAAGTATCACCATATACATAGAAACCATCCATATAAACTTCCACACATTCGTGGATCAAGTTAGAAAAGATAGATAAGACCGTTCTCTAAAAAGTAGCAGGGGCATTACACAGTCCAAAGGGTGATAATTTATAAGCATATGTCCCCCATGGACATGTGAAGGTAGTCTTGTCTCAATCCTATTGTGTAGTCTGTATCTAGTTATAGCCACTAAATCCATCGAGAAAAGATAAGTACTTTTTACCAACTGTGTGTCCAACACCAGTCAATAAATGGAAGAGGGAAATAATCCTTTAAAGTGGTCTTGTTAATTTCTCATTAATCGACACAAATACACCACTTACCATTATTTTTGGGTATAATGACAAGGGTGAGACCCATTGGCTTTCCGAAATTAGGTAGATAAATTGGGCATCTAGTAATTTTTGTAGTTCTTCTTTGACAATTTATTTAAGAGCAGGGTTCATCCACCTTTGTGGTTGCCTAATGGGTCAGGCATTTTCTTGAATATAGATATGGTGGGTACAAGTGTTGGGATGAATTCCCTTCATGTCTTTATATCTCCATGCAAACGCATCGGTGCGTTTTTGCAACATTTTGATTAATTGTTCTTGTTGAGAACTGGCAAGTTGAGAATTTATATAGAAGAATTTTCTTGGACTAATCTCAACAGGAATTGTACTTGATTCTATCATATCAGTGTCTACTTCAGAGAGTTGTAGCGATGAGGAAATATTCAAATCATAATTTTATTGAAAGTATAGGTTAAAGATAAGATCAAGAGGTAAATCGAAATTTTGCAAAGGATCTAAATTAACCAAACATATTTGAATCTGATTTTCTTCGTTAAGCACTTTGAATTGAATAATTTGATCTATTGCAGAAATGGATTGAACATTTTCCTCATCACTATTGGCAGTGTCTAGCCATGGAGTGTTTTCAAGCTCATAAGAGGATTTGGCGAGCGGATATAGACTTACATTTTTCATCAATTCTCCATGAGAAATAAGCATGTTCCCAAACCTACAACCAACAAATGAATTTGTGGTGGACAACCATGGCCTTCCCAAGCTCAGGGGATAACTCCTTGAGGGAATTTTGGGCTGCAAGACCATAAAGTCAACAAGATATTCCCATGAGTCTAAGGAAACAACCACATCATCTAACATACCCTCTGACTTGATCTTGGATCTATATGCTAACTCTAAAATAGTGGGTGTAGGGAGAAGGTTAAGTAATTGTAATTTTTCCATGGTCTACAGTGTCATGATACTAATGAAAACCCATAAGTCAATAAGAGTGTTTGGAACAAGAACATCATTTATGCATTCTGACACAATCAGGTTGCTAGGATCTCGATATTTTTCTACAAATATTTTCCCTAATATGAGATATGTTGATCGCCCCACAAATTGAGTTTTTATTGGTTCTACCTTCTTTCTTCTGGGTTTCTTTACACAAAATTCCCTAATGGTCTTGGCATAACTAGTTATGTCTTTAATATCTTGCAATAAAGGGAATTTGATGCAAACATTCCTTAATTCAAAGACTAAGTCAAATTTAGGATGGAAAATTGGTTTCTCCAAGTTTAACCTCTCTGGATAAGGAGGTAATATGGATGACTCGGGAGGTTCTAAATGTCGAGAAGTTTTGTTTATTTCAACATTATTATTTATTTGTTTGGGATTTTCCTCCTCTAAATCTTCTTCAATAATTGTAGGAGAGTTCTTATTGAGCACCCTTCCTGACCTCAGTTGAATTTCTTGTAAGTCCAATGGGGTGACCAGATAGGTAGGAAAGGTTTGTAACTCAACGTTGAAAGCTATTTGAGCTACCTCATTATTGGGGTTAGGTTTTGGTTCAGCAAGAAATCGTGTAGGTCTTGGAGGTTAGGTGGTTGGGAGTTGTAGTTCTTGGGGTCGTGTGAGTTGTAATTGTTGACAGGGTGGTGGAATTTGTTGGGGGTATGGTTGTTGTGTATATTGTTGAGGTGGTAGAATTAGGTATGATGGTTGTGGGGGTGTAGAATAGGTATAGGAAGGAATGTTCCCATAGTCGGGTCCCTACCATCCTTGTTGCCAAGGAAATTTGTGAACATGTTGTTGGGGCCATCCTTTCCAAGCCATAGTAGGATCCAAGCATTGTTGTGCATATTGTTG
>JASDQU010108586.1:51623-64613 GCA_032191745.1 Picea mariana
TTTTGTTCGTCAGAGGTATAATCATAGCTATGATGGATAATATCAAATTTGAAAAGAAAAGAGTCGGGATCTTCACTTACTAGCCCATGGAAGTGAGGTAAAACTGGGGGATTGATATTCTTCATTTGCACTTTTGTCTCAGGATCTACTATTGGAAATACAAAAGTTACCTCTTCAGTTCTATGCACTTCACCTCCATCATTGGTATGTATCTCCCCTTCTCATTCAGTCATGTGTATGTTCTTGAATGCACTATACTCTGAAGGTATGTGTGGAGATACTAGTTCCAGGGTTGGGTTGAACTCTTCTTTCTTTGGTTGATGATATGAGTAGCCTAATACCTTTACTTCTACTGTAGGATTTGTTGGTGGAACAATGG
This sequence comes from Picea mariana, assembly GCA_032191745.1. Taxonomy (NCBI): domain Eukaryota; kingdom Viridiplantae; phylum Streptophyta; class Pinopsida; order Pinales; family Pinaceae; genus Picea; species Picea mariana. The sequence goes on from JASDQU010108586.1 coordinate 52,003, forward strand.
GATTCTTGGCTGCACTTGTTATCAGTTTTTGTTTGGTGGAATTTCCTTTTAGAATCATACCTGCCTTTCCTCCTCTTGTATGTTTTCCTGCCAACAAGTTAGTATTTGAAGGAGTCTTTTTATCTGGTGAAACTACTCTACATATTCCCCTAAATATACCTCTATTGTCCCTAGCTCTATTCATACATCACTAACATAGATTCATAACTAGTGAGGAAGCATACTCACCAAAGTGAATGTTTCTAGAAAGAACCTTCTTCAGAAATTATGAAGTAAAGTCACCTTTGTGTCTTACCATTCACTGTCTTGTCAGATCTAGTATGCCAGTACTTACAAAAAGAAATCACACATAGTAAAAATTCTACAATTAAAGCATGCAATAAAAACAAGTTATGAACGTGCTAATCCATTTCATTATCTCCTTGAAAAATGGCGCCAAAAATGTTGGGAAAATTAACTAACTCAATTTGTTGAACATACAACCATCAATCTGGGGACGTAATATTTGAGATACTAACAATATATGTGTAGGGACTTTGACAACTATCTATTATATGGAAAAGGACATGAGACTATACTCCTAGAAAATTGAAAGAAAATTGGTTATTTAGGCACATGCTACAATCTTTTACTTAAGAAATTCTTGAGCGTTCATGTAATCAATTCTAAGATTAATCTTGTTCTCACCTTCAAAAAACAATATTTTTGTATTGACAAAAAGCAAACAAACATGTAAAACATTTCCCAATTTCACACAATGACAATGCAAAAAAGAAGTTATTATTTACTGGATAAAAATGCAGATTTTAAGGGGCTCGGGTCATTATTCATTCACTATGAAATGCACACCACTCGCATGAAAAAATTAACTCAATACTATTGTTCAATCCCAACGAGAGTTACTTCTATTAAATCAACATGTTCATTAACCTAAAAAGAATAAAACAAATAAGTTTTCACCAAACAACGATGTCGAGTTCTAATGGGCACTAGTCATGTCACATTCATTGTAAGATATACAACACTCACATAATAGAATTAACTCAATAATGTCATTCAATTCTAGTCAATAATGTCATTCAATTCTAGTGAGAGTTCATTAACCTAAAAAGAATAAAAGAGGATTGATCCACATACACTATGCAAATGGAGCTTGAACACTTCAAAACATTTGCAACTACAGATTTACAATGTAACTGAGTATTGAAAGCATGAAACACTATTTCAAATCATGATATGGAAATAAATACGTTGACCATATATATAAAACGAGGTAGAACTACTCATATTATAAATCAAATCAGATTGAAATAGAAAAATGTAACTACCATTGTTCAAATTATAACCAGGGTCAATGCCAAAGTAACCCGAGCTTAAATATCACATAGGTATATTCTCTCAAAAACCAAATTATGTCAACACTACACCCAATACCATTTCAAGTCTTGACATGGGGTTCACACAACTATTTTGAAGCGAAAAAACATGAAGATGCGCACATAAAATTATGCTAATTATAATTTCAAACAATACTTAACTATTGAAACAACGAAATAAAAGTATTACTCTACTGCAAGAATATATAGAGAAATGAGAACCAATTAGTGGTCCATTCCCAATCGATCTCACATTTCTTGACATAGCTATAGATCTAACAAAAAAATCGTAACACCATATGGATCCAGAACATCAACTCATAGATTTGTATTAATGAAGAGGAAAATGTATATCAGTAGTTACAGAACACCATGGTTTTAATCAAAATATGTCTCTATTGCCCTTTATATCGCTATGTTATTACATTTTATACACAAAATCAATACCAAGAATGGGAAAGGTGATTCGATCAAATCCCTTGTTCCATGCATCACTGACTGACTTATAATAGAAAAAATAATAGAGATATACCAAATTAGCTTGTTTATGGTAATAAAAGGAAAATTTTACACAACGAATCGTTGGTGCGATATCCTCGTGACATGGAAATGCATGAGGATATCGCCAGATGGAGATCTCGATCCAAATCGAGCCTGGATGTGGTAATCGTAGGCAACATTGGTCATGTTCCTTTGACCTGCAATCAATGTATTGCTCGACTTCTAGAATTGGATGACATGGACACCATTCCATGTTGACCTAGCTATGAGAAAAACCCATATCGTGGTTTGGTCCCAAACTGGTTGCTAATATGTCAAACAATGAAGTTGTTGTAGGATCCTTATGTGTGTCACAGGAGATGGACTTGAAAGAAAATGTCATTAGCAATGAGTCTATTAATAATCTTCCTAAGATTACAAAAACAATGGAAATATTCATAAATTAATGACAAATGGAAATATTCATAAATATTCATAAAGTGTCCTCAGACACACACTTTTATTAAATAGGAAAAGAAATTACATAAGAGACTTTGCAAGAGTTTACACCCGAACAACTCAGCACTCTTGCAATGAGCTATACATATGCTAAATGTCTTAACAAACTCTAGATATGGATCACTTATTAAATAAACAAATGTCCATTTACAATAAATGCTAACTTTAACAATCTTCTAACTATACTCCTAATTTAGAGCCTAAGATACAACACCTTTCTAGAGTCATATCTTTTACAACAATAATCTATTTCTAAATGTCTCCATTTATTAATCAAATGTTCTAGATTATTAATTTAATATCCTAAATTAATAATCATTTTATTATAACTTATTAAACTATAATATTTGTACTTTGGATTATCTAACATTCCCCCCTAAGATCCAAAGATACATTACAACAAATACCAAGTTCATCCCTGAACTTAGTAAATTTTATTCTGCCAAGAGGTTTCGTGAAAATCTCGGACATCTAATCTTCTGAAGGACAATAAATTGGTTTGATGACATCCTTTGAAATGAGTGATCTGATATGATGATACTTGGTGTCTACGCGCTTTGTTTTTGAATGAAAAACTGGATTCTTGGCAAGCTTAATGGTTGACTGGCTGTCGATGAATAATGATGTAGCTTCTGTTTGAGAAATGCCTAAGTCCTGCAAAACTCTGTGTAATCAAACGATTTCACATGTTGCTTCCCATGCTGAGATGTATTATGCTTCTGTTGTAGAAGTGACAACTGTAGCTTGTTTCTTACAATTCCAAGATACTATTGATGAACCCATGTTCATTAAATAACCTTATGTTGATGCGCGATCATCAATACTTCCTGCAAAGTCGGCATCTGAAAATCCACCAAGTACAAATTTTTTAGTCTTTTTGTAAAGAAGACTAAAATCATTTGTTCCTTGGATATATCGAAGAACTCTTTTGGCTGCATTCCAGTGGCTATCCCATGGTTGCTGCATAAAGTGTGAAAGAATACTGACTGCATAAGATAGATCGGGTCAAGTGTTGGTCAAATAAATCAAGTTGTCAATCAACTATCTATAAATAGTGTTGTCTACCATTTCCCCTCCTTCAAATTTTGAAAGTTTCAAGTTTTGTTCCATAGGGGTAAGAGATGGTTTGCAATCCTGCATGCCAAAACGCTGAAGAATTTCTACTGCATACTTACTCTGAGAAATGAAAATATGATGTGGACATTGGAATACTTCAATTCCAATATAGTAGTGAAGTAATCCCAAATCTTTCATCTTAAAACCTGCATGTAACTCCTTTTTCACCTATGCAATATGATCATCATGATTTCCTGTAATGATCAAATCATCTGCATACATAATAAGAATCACTAGATATGGACCCTGTTGACGGATATACAAAGTATCATCTGATTCACTTCGTTGAAAACCAACCTTTCTAAGGTATTCATCCATTTTCGTATACCAATCTCGGGGAGCTTTCTTTAACCCATATAAAGCCTTAATTAATTTGCATACTTTATGTTCCTGCCTTGCAATTTCAAAAATTGGTGGTTGTTGCATATAGACATCTTCCTGTAAGGTTTGTTGAGAAAAGAACTTTTTACATCCATTTGATGAATTTTCCAACCTTTCTGAGCGACCAATGCAAGTGTTAATCGGATGGTATTCCATTTAGCTGTAGGAGCAAACGTTTCCTCATAATCAATGCCTTCCTGCTGCGCAAAACCTTTAGCCACAAGTCGTGCTTTATACTTGTCAATTTCACCATGCTGGTTGTATTTAATTATGTAAACCCACTTGCATCCGATGAGTTTAACACTTGTAGGACAATCAACAAGTTTCCAAGTGTTGTTATAGATTACTGCTTGATACTCTTCAATCATAGCCTGTTGTCATTCTTTATGTTTTACTTCTTCTTTGTATGTGGAAGGTTCAGTAAAATCATTTACTACCAAGGCAAAATTCCCTTCACTGTTGTGTGATCCCCTTATTCATGTTTTATTCTTCTCATCAGGCCTTACATCTTTCAAAAGTTGAACTACCCATTTAGGTAGTTGATGTTCACTTGTTTAGGGATTTGAATTTCCATTGTAAATTGGATTAATGTAAACTAGTGCTCGGTGATCAGTTGAAGATTCTGGAGGTGGAGAATCATTGTCAGATGAACTGTCGCTGCTAGGAGAGTCTGATGAACTCTTGGAAGACCCAGATGATGTTGTTGAAGTAAATGGACTGGATGTATCATCTTTAGATGAAGGAAAATCAAGTTCATACCAATTATATGAATTTGGTTGACTTGGCATTTTTCTTTTTCTTTGATTACCTTTAGTTTCTAACTTTTGGAGAAGACTTTCGATTTCTTCAGCACTCTTACTTTCAGTTTCATCAAAAATTACATCCATGCTCACAATAAATTTTCCATTTGTCAAAATTTTGTACCCTTTCTTCTCATCAGAATACCCAATCATTGTGCATTTCAAGCTTCTTGAGTCAAGCTTAGTTTGTTTTTCTTTCGTAACTAAGGCATAACATACTGATCCAAAAACTCTAAGATGTTTAACTCGAGGTTTGAAACCAAACCATGCTTCATAAGGTGTGATTCCATCCAAAGAAGTAGTTGGAGATCTGTTCCTTAAGTATATAGCTGTATGGATTGCTTCTACCCAAAATGTAGAACTTAATTATTTAAAGCTTAACATGGATCTTGCCATTCCTAACAAAGTGTGATTCATTCTTTCTGTGACTCCATTTTGCTAAGGAGTGTAGAAATTTGTAATATGTCTTCTTATTCCATTGTCTGTGCAATAAGTTTTGAATTCATGAGAAGTGAATTCCCCTCCATTCTATGTCCTTATAGTGCCTATCTTTTCTTTAACCTCGTTTTCAAAAGGTTGATGAAAAATCTTAAACTTATCAAATACTTCTAACTTTTGCTTCAAGAAGTAAACCCAAGGTACTCTACTAAAATCATCAATGAAGAGTAAAAAATATTTGCAACCACCTAAAGAAGTTTCTAGTGGTCCACAAACATCACTGTGAACTAGTTGCAACCGTCTATTTGCACGCCATGAACTTCTTTGAAAACTCTCTCGACTTTGTTTGCCATAAATGCATGCTTCGCATTTTGAATTTTCCTTTTTGAAAGTTGGAATTCCCTTAACCATCCCTTGTTTTTGCAATTGAGAAAGACTTTCAAAGTTGAGATGTCCATATCTCACATGCCACAATCTTATAGGATAAATACCTATACTTACTATTCATGCAAAGTCTAAATGCCTTGGAATAAATGTCCCTTTCATCCTTAATAGTTTTCCATCTTCATAACCTGTCATCACTGTTTTCATATTTTGTTTGACTGAATTAATCTTAAATAAGCCATCTTCCATAATCACCTGATGTTCTGCTTGTCGAATCGTGACTAAAGACAACAAATTATTTTTAAAGGTTGGTACATACCATACATTTGAAATCATTCTTTCTCCAATTTCAGGTAAATAAACTTTAACTACACCTTTTCCATAAGGAGTATGTTTGGTATCATCTGCAAGAAAGATGGAATTAAGATGACATTCTTTAAAATTACAAAAGAAGTCATGTGTGAAAGTCATGTGTTGAGATGCTCCTGAATCTAAAATCCAAGCATATTCATAATCACCTTGAAAATTGGTTGAAATTTGTAATGTTGAAGATGAGGTAAAGACATATTTTGAGCCATCATCATTTCAATCATTTGCAAATTGTGTTGTGTTTTGATGAAACTTGGAAATTTTATCAATCGAAGTTCGACAATCTTCTGCATAATGACCAACTTTGTTACATCTTCTACAAACAATTTGACTGAAATCTCTCCCTCTGCCTGAATTCTGTCCTATGCCTTTGTTTTGACCTTTGTGTGGAGTTTGTCCTCTGCCTTGATTGTTTCCTTGAAAATAGCCTCTGCCTTGACTATTTCCTCTTCCTTGAAAATACCCTCTTCTTTGACTATTTCCTCTGCCTTGAAAATACCCTCTGCCTTGATTGTTTCCTCTGCCTTGAAAAGTATTTTCTCTACTTTGGCTTCGACCACGACCTTGTATAAAATTTCCTCTTCCTCTGCTTCTAGAACTGTCACTTGAATATTTACTTGTGCTGGCTTCTGTGAAAAAAACATCTTCCCCAACTTGCTTTTTATTTCCAAAAGTTTTGTTGTTTTGAGATAACAGTTCACTTAGTTCATCAAACGTAAGTTTATCTAACTTGTCAGTTACTTGTAAAGTTTCCAAAAAATGTGTATAGGAAGAAGGCAATCCAACAATTAGAATTTTGGTCATGAAACTATCATCTATTGCTTGAAAACCAACATTTAGTATTTCTTGCTTAATGTTCTTAAGTCTGGAAATATATTCATGTACATCACCTCCTTTAGTCAATTTCTGTTGGAGCAACTTTAATTGAAGATCAACTTTCTTTGATTCAGGCTGAGTATCAAATAAATCCTTAAAAACTTTCAAAGCAGACCATGCATCAATAGTATTTTCAATGTGAACATACATTTCATCATTAACTGAAGATTTAATGAGTGCTAATGCTTTGGCATTTTTAACTTCCCATTTTGCTAATGTAGCTACATCTGTAGGCTTAGTTGGCTTAGTATCTTCATTACATATATCACGCCAAAGTTCATTGTTAATGAGAGTACTTTCAATAAGACGTTTCCATGTCTTGTATGATTTTGTGCCTTCAAGTTTGTCGGAGTCAGAGAACAAATTGATTAACTTCGACATTGTAGTGTGTAATATTCGCACCAAAAAAGAATTAAGCAAAGAGATATCAAGATGAGAAACACACCAAAAACATCACACAAAACGATCTATCGGGGCTTGGCCTTGACCCTCGTATAGTCGTTGAAATAGGAGAAAAATGACTGAGCTTGACACTAGGCTCTAGTCAAATTTCAAGTAACTTTCAAAATTTTACACTTTACAAAACTCTTGCAATTTTAAATACCCCCCCTCAAAGTAAAATTACTTTGAGTTACAAAATTTTGTTACCCGCCCAAAAAAAAAATTCAAACTGCTTTTACTATTTTAAGAAAATCCGTTGCCTTTGTTGATCCTTCCGCTCACAATACATTTTATCCAAGCCTGAGAAACAATCCTGTTGAAGTTGTAAAAACTACAGTGGGGTCTCCAATTTTAATTGTGCATCGATTCTTTGCAAAAAAAAAAAATGTGATGCATATTCAGAATTTCCAACAAGTCATTTAAAAAATCTCTTCTCTCAGAAGTTTCTAAAATGATGCGCATAGATATTCTCCGATTAAAATCCACACCAAATAGTTACAAGGTGCCTCTATCAATTCAGCAACAACAGCGAGATCGATTTGACACTGAACAAAACATATTCAATGGGAAGTAAAGATTGAATGAATGCGAAATTCACAATATGTTGGTGCACAGACGTTTAACAACTTTATCTGTTCAACTTTTTCAAGTCATGACGTGAGATAAAGTGTACACTACAGCTGCCAAACAAAGTGTTCTTAAATCCATGGTGACAGGGTAATCATGGACAACCACAGATTCTCATTAATGGGATTGTGAAGTGCCTATTGTTATAGAACATTTGTATTAAGGTCTTCATCGTTGAATGAATCAGTGTCTGTGCAATAAAGAAAAATTTTGATGTAATTTTCTGGTTGAAATCGAGCAATAGATACAAAGCAGTACACAGTTCTTTGAATCTAGGAAACTCCGAGAAGAAGAGGGTAATCATGGCTTACACTAATTCTAGATATCGGTCTGGAGGGATGCTCGACTACCTATTCAAGATGCTTGCAATAACAGCCACGTTGAGTGATGAAATTGTTATGGGATTGAACAAGTAGACCATTTCAATTTTTGGGCTTTCTGTGAAAGCCAAATACCATTACTCTCATGCCTTCATGTTTATTTGTGGTGGCAAATGGGATTTCTTCTTTATACGGTCTCTTATCTCTGACTTTCAGTTTGTTCTGAAAAGTGAAGGCCTAAAAATCATATGGGCCCAGAGTGCTTTTCCTCTTTGATTTTGTGATTACAGCGCTGGTAATTTCTGGGTTCTCAGAAGAAAGTGCAATTGCATATGTTGGAAAGAAGAGGAACTCTCACAGTGGTTGGCTTGCAATCTGTGACCAATTTGGCAATAGGCAAGCTATGCAGACCACAATATATGGAAGAAAAAATAAAAAATCATTGAAAGTGAATGCAATTACAAAGAGAGTAATCGTTTCCTGAGCATGAACATCATTTTATAGAGTGCATGGAACATAAGTTTTTTTTTCTTGGAAAAACGTGATTTGAACCAGTAATTCAACAATTAAATTGCAGAGGACAGAAAAATTATTTTCCCTTTAAAAAAATAACAATTAATTGACCAATTTTCTGATGGAGTGCGCTGGCCTGTAGAGCTGAAATCTTCTCTTCAGATCAGCTGAAATATCCTCCTCGGTTCAGCTGCATTACTGGAGCTCTGATACCACAATAATGGCAGAAGTGTCCTTAGACACACACTTTTATTAAATAGGAAAATAAATTACATAAGAGACTTTGCAAGAGTTTACACACGAACAACTCAACACTCTTGCAATGAGCGATATATATATGCTAAATGTCTTAACAAACTCTAGATATGGATCACTTATTAAATAAACAAGTGTCCATTTACAATAAATGCTAACTTTAACAATCTTCTAACTATACTCCTAATTTAGAGCCTAAGATACGACACCTTTCTAGAGTCATATGTTTTACAACAATAATCTATTTCTAAATGTCTCCATTTATTAATCAAATGTTCTAGATTATTAATTTAATATCCTAAATTAATAATCATTTTATTCTAACTTATTAAACTATAATATTTGTTCTTTGGATTATCTAACAGTTCGTAGTAACATGTTCATCAAAATCCTTCGTTATTATGTTGATGTGAGAGATAACTAGGCAAAAAGAGGGATAAATAGGTTTAAAGAAAAGGTTTTACTAGTAGTAAAAGACTACCAATTTAGGGGTCCAACATGCACCGGGGCTCTAAATATTATTTACACACCGGTGCCTTTACTATAACACATGCACCAGTGCTTAGGAAAAATAATGGCACCAAAATATCATCTCAAATATTCAGAATTTCACTACCCTTCGGTGCACATAGTAAAATAGATACCGGTAAGTACTAATTATACAAGTACCGGGGCACACACTATATTAAATGCATCGGGTCTCAAGATAACTTGATCTCATTGGTGCTCAATATAACCTAAACGGATTAGGGCATACAAAACCTAAAACGCATCGGTGCTTGATACACAAACAAAGCAAAACCGATACATAGAAATTATAAGAGCATCGATGCTCAGCATACAATGAAAAATGTGAAACTGGTGGGAAATATTTATAAATGAACTGGGTTTCTTTATTACATTAATGCACCAGGGAGTTTGTATTATATTAATGCATCGATGCAAGTTTGTCAATACCACACTGGTGTGTTTTGACAATAACAACACCAAAACAAAACCTCTACTACAACCTCTGCCCGTCCAAATGCTTTTAGATATATGAAATATTTGTTAAGACCTTCGCTAAAACCTCTGTTGTCAATAGAGGAGGTTGTAGCAGAGGTTTTTTTGAAAAATTTTCCAAATTTTGTAACACCAAAAACCTTCACTAGAATTTGTTCTCCTTGTAGTGTTATTAATGAAAAGATTTCATTGTAATTAAGAAACCACTTAAGTCTCAATAGTCAATCATCAATTGAAGAAATCAACAAAGGGATAAAGTGTCCAAAACATCATCTTTTGATAACCAACACAAGGTGAAAAATAACGAAGACTAGGAAGGACAAAGTCATGCACAGGGGGGTGTTAAAATCCTTCCCCTCTACAAGGGCTACAACTCCGGAGTCAAGTCACCAGTAAATAAATGAGGATAAATATTCCTCATATCTTATTCTAATTCCCAAGTATCATAATCTTTTGAGTAGTGTTTCGAATGGACATTGACCCAATTTATTACTTTGTTACGTAGGTGTTGTCATTTACTGCAAACAATCATTAGGGGATCGATGAAAATCTCTCCTATTTCCTTCATCTGAATGGAACCAAAATCAAACACATGGCTCATGTAGGGTATGTATTTCTTAATTAAAGAGACATGGAAAACATCATGAACCTTTACACATGATGGTGATGCCAATTTTTAAGCAAGGACACCATTACATGACAAAATATTAAAGGGTCCATAGTATCTTGGTGTCGACTTCTTCCATTTTCCTAGGAATAAAGAACTCCTTTTGTACTAATTATAAGGAACACTTTCTCTCCAACTTTGAACCTTCATTTAGTCTCCTTTTATTCGCATAATTATTTTGTTGATCCTAGGCAGTCTTAAGACTTTATTGTATATGTTTCACTATTTCTTCTAGGGTGCCACTTTCTTGAATCGGTCGTGCTTCCAGATTGTCCCTGTTAATTGGGAAGATGCACTTCCATTTGTAAAAGGATTCAAATAAACTTTTCTTGATGTAGTGGTGATATTCATTGTTGTTGGTGAATTCCAATAAGGGAAGGGGGTATTCCTAGCTCCTTGATTGATTCATCACATACATTTTAAGCATATATTCCATAGTTATATTGACCCATTTTGTTTGACCATCTGTCTTCAAATGGTAGGATCTAATAAAACTTAGCTTCGTGTGAAACTCATGAAACAATATCTGCTAAAACTTAGAGGTAAACTTTGATTCACGATCTATTACAATCACCTTCAACACACCATGCAATCGTAATACTTCGCGAATGAATATGTGGGCTATATCACATTTCCAATGAGTAGTCTCGAATGGAATGAAGTGGGATAAATTTTTTATATTATTGACTACTACTAATAAGGAGTCATTACCCCTCGGGGTACTTGGTAAACTATAAATGGAATCCATGGATATTTCCTCCCACTTCCACGATGGTATATTTATCGGATTCAACTTTCCAACTGGATATTGATGTTCTACTTTTATCTATTGGCACTCTAATAATTGATCCGCATAAGAAGAAGTATCTAATTTTAGTCCTAGCCAGTGGTACAATTGCTTCATACTTTGATATGTCCTTTGGTATCTTGAGTGTCCACAATAGGGACCATCGTGTGCTTCATGAAGCACTGGTTTTTTTCACTTCTTTGTGTCTAACACATAAGTTTGATTCCTCCATATCAACACTTCATCTTTGGCTAGATGATAATCATAATACTTTGTTACCTCTTTCTTTGTCCAATCCTTCCATTTTAGCAGAGCTTGTCATACTTCTCGGTACCACTTATCCTCCTTGGTTTTCATCTCGATTGTTAATGTTGTTCTCAAATTTGACTGGGATTCAAAAATTGCACCTATATATTGTCTTCAACTCATGGCATATGTTATCAAGTTTTCTTTYCCTTTTATGTGAAACATGTCAAATTCATAGTATTTCATAAATTCTACCCAATGCCATTGCATGTCATTCAATTTATGTTSAGTTTACAAGCATCTAACACTTTCAGGATCCATATGTAATTAAAATTTMTTGCAAATTAAGCAATGTTTCCATGYMTTYAGGGAATATACWATTATGAGGAGGTCCAAATCATGATTTGGGTATTTCTTCTCATGAAATTSCATCYTCCTTTCCTCATATCTGAATACTCCCTCTTCTTGCATAAGTACTCCTCCAATTCCTTTTTTACTAGAKTTGGTGCACACTATGAAATCTTTGTCAAAATTAGGGAGTGTCAACATAGATGATGTCATGAGAAGCTTCTAAATTTCCTTAAATATTTCCTCAAGTAGGATTGTCTAAAGGGACTTAATTCCTTTACCTTGTGGTTTTGAAAAAGGGCCTATATCCTTGAGAAGCCTTTGATAAACCTTCGATAGTAATCAACTAGTCCTAGAAAACTTCTCACCTTAACTGCATTCTTTGGTGTTGGCCAACTTGATATAGCTTATGTATTCATGGGGTCCAATTTCAGTCCTTCTTCAGCTATTATGTGCCCAAGGTACAAGATTTATTTCTTGAGTAATTCACACTTACTTAGCTTGGCATGTGACTAGTTATCTCACAACTTTTGCAACACTAGGTGGAGGTGTTATTCCTCAATCTTATAATAGACTAGGATTTCATCAATAAATACCAACACAAACTTGTCTAGAAAATTTTAAAAGACCTCATTCATCAATATCATGAAGACTATGTGGGAATTT
>JASDQU010108587.1:25852-38931 GCA_032191745.1 Picea mariana
GTGGTGGTTTAGATGGTCTTGAGGCTAATGTAAAAGGAATGTGCATGCACTTTTGAGAATGTGTGTGCATACCTATGTGAGTCCATTCCTAATCATCCCATTGTCACTTTTTCACCCATCATCTTCATGTGAAGGCCCTCAAATTTATTGTTGAGTTGGAAGTGGAGCATTTTGGAAAGATTTAGAAAGAAGATGAGAGGGCCAACATTATTATGGTAGTAAATTTGACAACCTTCTTTCCTAGATTTGTTGATGATTTAGGTAATGATAAATTGATGGAGGATGTTGTAGCAGATATCAAAAATTGACTGCGTTGTCCAAGGCTACGGTTTTTGCATATGGACAGACTGGTTCAGGCATCAGAGAACAAGGCAGAAGCAAAGAAGTTAAGTGGTATGCACGGTACTTTCTTTGGAGCTCTATATTTAGTGTGCCCGTGTTCCTTCTTTCCATGGTTTTTATGTATATTCCTAGAGTTAAAGACGGATTGGATGCAAAGTTAGTAAATATGTTAACAACCAGGGAGCTCTTGAGATGGATTTTATGTACACCTGTACAATTCATAGTTGGATGGAAATTTTATGTTGGCGCTTATAAATCCCTGAGACATGGATCGGCTAATATGGATGTTTTGGTAGCCCTTGAGACAAATGCAACTTATTTTTATTCATTCTATTCACTGGTTAGATCTGCGACTTCAAAGACCTTTAAAGGTACAGACTTTTTTGAGACAAGCGTCATGCTAATCTCCTTCATTCTTCTAGGGAAGTTGCTGAAAGTTTTAGCCAAAGGCAAGACTTCAGAAGCCATTGCAAAGCTGATGGAATTAGCTCTAGACACAGCAACCTTGCTCATATTGGATGATGATAAACACATTGGTGCAGTGGCATCATCTTCAGATGAAAATAATTTTGAGTGCCAAAATATACTGAGGGGGTTTCGGGATTTTCTCAGTGATTGTAAGGATGTTCTGGATGTAGCAACAACTGTCAAACTGTTAGGCAGCTATGGAAGGGTGGATGAACTTGTATTTTTTTCCAGTCTTAAGGAGCAGCATGAAACTGTTATCCATCATTACATTCAGCAAGGAGAGGCGAGGAAGGCTTTGGAACTATTACAGAAACCAAATGTTTATTCTGAATTGCAGTACGAGTTTGCACCAGATTTGATTATGCTAGATCCTTATGAAACTGTTGAGGCATGGATGGTTGCAAATAATTTGAACCCAAGGAGATTGATTCCTGCATTGATGTGTTACTCTAGTGAACCACGTACAAAGGATGAGACACATGAGGCTATCAAGTATTTGGAATTCTGCGTCCAGCGGCTGCAAAATGAAGATCCTACTGTACATAATTTACTACTGTCATTGTACACAAAGCAGGGTGACGAAAGTGCACTTTTGCGCTTTCTTCAATGCAAGTATGGAAAGGGGCATCCTGGAAGACCATATATTTTCTATGATCCCAAAACGGAAAGGTCTGCCGAAACTGGAGAAGGCCACTAATCAACGCTTACGAGTATTATGGGGCAGTTTCACCAGAATCGACAACAACTGCAACAAGATAAGAATTGCCCGGCGAGAATAGAGGCGGCATTGTCAAAAGCCACTGCAACAAGATTATGGATAACCTAGGGTTGATCACGGGCTGGGTATCTGAAGAAAGAATCTACGTAACACACCATTTGTCAGAGCATAAACGATGCTAAGTGAAACGGCTACCGTTCCTAGAATTAGTCGAACTGTACAGGGCTGACAAATTCTTCAAATCGCCCATTTAATATGGTATACCTCCAGTCAGATTATTGATAGATACATCAACAGATGCAGAAAATGAAAAGCTGTCCACAGCAGCTAGGATTATCGCATGTTAAATCGATTCTGTAGTAAAGACCTATGTAGAAACTGGAGGCCTGCCGTCTAATATTTGTTTTCCCGATGCGGAGGTGAATAAACCGATGGCCCGGATGAAAATTTTAAAGGATCTTCATGGATGAGAATTGGCAAAGAGTGGGGGTTGTTTTTTTTTCTTGGGCATCGACTCATTGTACCGACAGTTTTCTTCTATGTCTTTCTCATCGGTGCATGGCACAATAGTTTTCGGCCTAGGATGCCACCGCACATGGATACACGAATTTCCCATGTAGATGTAGTTGATCAGGATGGAGCATCGAACTAGAAGATGGTGCGAAGGGGTAGCCATGCGCCATATCTCTCTGGAGCTCAAACCTGGCTCGGGCCTTGGTCCTTTTACTCTCGGTACGCCAATTTGTGAAGCCATTGTGAATATTGAACAAGACACAAACAATTATGCTGTGGTGTAAGTGAAATACTATGATGAGGAGCCTCTGATGTTTGATATTGTGATCAACTTTCCCGAACTTGAATTTCAATTTCGATTTGAGCCTTGTTCACAGCGGTTATGCCTCATAGACGTAATTGATGTGCAAAGTCTTCAAATGCACTACGAAAATTCTTTAATTGGTGGCCCCAATACTGCTACATTTGTAGCTGTATATAAAACATGTGGGCCAACTTATCTTGGGAGTTATGATGCAAACAGGAGGATCTATACACTTTTCTATCTGGCTTGTCATTTGCATTTCCAATCCCCCCTCAGTGTGAGTGTTGTGTGGACCGACAAGCGGAGTTACCTTTAGAGTTTCCTAACAGGACAACACCAGTCACCTACCGTATCTGTATATATGATAAATCCAGTGGTAGTGTTGGTGTTGGAGCTACATTGAATAAAACCATACTTCATTGCCTGTGGGAAGTCTGTATATGGAGGAAGTACATGCAAAGTTGGCTAATGAACTTTGGTTCAGTGTTGCGGGTCAACATATTCCTGTTAGAGCTTCACCTCAGGATTTTTGGTCTGAATTGGGTCGTCCATGTGAAATTCATCAGAAACAGGTCGACCCAACGGTGATTCACAATGCTTCGGACACTAGTCCAAGAACAACATTATGTGGGGACTATTTCTATAATTATTTTACTCGTGGAATAGATATATTATTTGATTCTCAGACACACAAAATCAAGAAATTTGTATTGCATACAAATTTTCCAGGCCATGTAGATTTTAACTCATATATCAAATGCAACTCTGTGATCCATTGTCCACGTTCCAACACTGAAATCGATGAAGCAACACATACGAGCATTATATCGCACCCAATACAAAGTGGAATCAAGTTCAGAAACTTTCAGGTAATGGATGTCTTGGCTTCTTTTATGAAAAACTGGTGATGATGCATCTTTTGATGGCACTTATAGAAAATCTTGACATAGTCTCGAATGTATCAACTTCTATGGATACAACTTCTGTATTTTCTCTTGTTCAAGCTCCCAAGGGGATAAGGAAGTCTTGCAGAAAAGGAAAACAACAACGAGCTGGATGTCCAGTGATTCAATACCAGCTTATCTATTTCAAACAATTGATGCGTTCATATTTTTATTATTTATTAGAATCAAACGCATGGCTAATACTAAGAGAACACCCCACTTGTCAAAAGATTGATAATGGTTCAACGAAGCATCTGGCAGCTGTAGAGTCTAGAAGACAAACCATTTCTGATTCCCGGAATACAAAGAGTTTTATTTTTCTTTAAAAGACTAATGTATGTAACATTTTAGGGGGGGTGCATGAGCACAGCACTGGGGGAAAACCTCTGTGAAAAGGGTTCCTATTGTAATTGCTGAGATTTTGTAAGCCATTAATGGAGTAATAAAGAAGATTTTTTACTTGCGACTGTGAGATTCATCACGGTCGATTTCTTTCAGTATGTTCTTCTTCTTTTCAGTTGTGTTAAATCTGTTTGAACTACATTTATATGTTCCTTACTCACAGTTGAAATTGTCTTTACCATATCTTTATGTCTTCCTTAATCCATCACGATTGCATTACAGTTTGTTTTCTTCTAACCGATGTGCTTCGTTATACTTTAGTACGACCACTACTATAACGAAAGTATTTGGGTTTTCTGTAATTGTTTGATGTCTTTCCTTTGCACCAGCTATCAGCGGGTGTAAGACCAGCCTACATTTTCAGAATGTTGCATATATCCTTTGCTACGTCGGCCTTTCCTTTTTCTTTCTGCTACCGCATCATGACAATCAAAGCGCTGAAAGATAGACTTACTTTGCCTCACTTTCCGCAAGTTATTTGATCTCTGCTATTGTCTCTTTTCTTCGGTTTTCTTTTGACTCCATGCCCAATGGACCATTTCCCTGCTTTAACTCCCAAACTCCAAAAATCCAAGACCATTATTTACCCATAAATCTGCCCACCTTTTTCACGCTACTTAAATTCCTATTGTGACAGTGTTCGAGAGATGCCTCTCGGGTTGGAAGGGACAGCTCCCAATCCAAAGTGGTTCGAGGTTGCCTCGGGATTGATTTGCTACAACCCATTTCAGTTCTGAGTGTCAACAGAGGAAATCATTAAAGAAGAACTACATGTGGTCTTTCAAATGTTTCCAAAAGAATGGGAGTCTTGGAACTAAGGGATGGACTATGGAGTTCTTCATGGGGTTTTATGATTTTATAGAAGATTATTTAATTAGGGTTGTGGAGGAGTCAAATATCTATGGGAAGGTTCTAGGGGCTTTCAACACTATTTTTATTGACATAATCTCAATATATATATATATATATATAAGAATATAGACAAAATTATTGTTATGAGGGTTAAAATCCTATTGTTATAATCAATTTCGATGGAAGTGTTTGGGTTTCTTCATGGAAGGAATATTCATGATGTTATTGGTGTGACTCAAGAGGAAATGTGCACACACACACACACACAAAATATGAGGGCTAATATGAAAAAATACTTTATTTCCTTTAACGGGGTGGTGGATTATTTGATTAGGGAATTCCTTCATATATTTCCTTATCAACAACTTGATTTATAGATAAGATTAAAGTACTTAGGATTTTTCATTAAACCTAATGAATTTGGGATTAATGATTGGAGGTGGTTAATAGCCACAATAGAAATGAGAATTAAGTTATGGTGCAATAGATGGTTATCTAGAGGTGGGAGGCTCATTCTAGTAAAATTAGTTTTGGAGGAAATTCCAATCTCTTGGCACTCCTTGAAATTTGTTTCAAAGGGATTACTTGATAAAATTAGAAGCATAAAATTTAGAATCTTGTGGGAAATTAAAAATGAGAGTGAAGGTATGCCTCTAGTTAAGTGGTAGCCCACAAAAAAAAACTAAGGAAGTTGGTGCATGGGACCTCAAAATAATTTTGGTAAGGCTTTAGCAACCAAGTGTTTTGGCGGGCCTTTATCCAATAATTAGAGGTTGAGTGAACTAATAATTCATAAATATATAGAACCTAATTCTCTAGTAGATTGTATAAGGAATTCATCAAAATCAACTCATGATGCTTCTATTATTTGGATGGTAGTGGTATTTTCTTTCCTATTGGTAGGTAGTTTTCTTGATTGGAAAATTGATTCGGATTTATGAGGGAATGAAATGAAATACAAAAATAAGACAGAAACACAGAGATACATCAATACTCAATTTCTATTAAAGACTAAAATATGCAGAGACTATAAAAGAAAATACAGAGTGAAATGAACTCGCTATAATGGTGGTAGCTTATCTCTGAGAAGAGATAAGCTACCACCAATATGGCTACACACCTTCGCAAGAAGAAGATTAAAATGAGGCTTCCAAGGCATTTTTAACATAAATCATAAATGAGAAAACCTTGAACATTCAAAACCCTAACCCTAGTAAACATCCAAAAACCTAACATCAAAAGATGAAACACCAAAAGGTTTGTGGGCCCTGATGGGGGTAGTTGATATGTCAACTTCCCTAAGGCGTAAATTTTTCTTACGATATCCCTTTGGGGCGCTTGATACCTCATTGGAAAGTTCTATCCGAGAATTACACATTCCAAATGGCCCGATATATCCCAATAAGGATCTTCTTAGCACTTCCACGTCAAAAAAATGTCGTTTAGGGCCTAAAAAAGGCCCCAGAATTTTGGGACCCGAAAAACTATGGAAAGGATGCCAAAATGGAAACGATATTTCGAGCTAGTGGAATAAGTGGGTGGCCACCAATGTCCACCTAGATCAGTCCTTGCCCCTTAGAAAGCAATGGTCTCCATTGTGTTGAGTTCCCCAATCAAATGGGGAAACTTCTATTGAACTTGACACTTGGTGAGCCACTTGCCTTGGTGCAGTAGTTTCCCTTCTTTGACAACCTGATAGATTTGGATCTTCTGTTAATTTTGATACTCCCACATATAGATAGATGTGGATGCTTTGGAAAAATGGTTAAATATACAAGAAGGTTATTTCTTTGTCCACAATTTTTCCAATAGGGAAAATATCACCTCTTAAGGTTGTCCCCCGTGTCAAACATTGATGGGAGACTTATTGTGAGAAAAACTCCACATAGGAGTCTAGAATAATTCTGGTCGAGCCCACTTGGGACTATTTTATGGATGACATCAAGGAATAATATTACCATATTGGAAAATACGACGACCAGTACACAAGATGGACCAAACTCCATCAAAAGAGGGACCAAACAATGTCGTAGTTCACAAATACCTTCCATACATTGCGCACCAAGCTCGTTATCAGAGACTCTCAATGACATCTTGTTTTAAAATACCATGGGGCCCTAAACAAGTACATCCAAACAAAAATGGAGTTTATGTACATCTCTTTGTTGGGAGTCGCTTATCAATTTGTTTTCAAAATCAAGAAAACATTTAAATGGAGGAATAAGAAGGAGTTTGGATCTGCGAACACATTACAACAAAAGTCAGGAAAAGGAAGCCCCAACACATGGAACAAAGTACAAAGAAAGGATGGAAAATCACAGGAAAACTATTCTAAGCTGCAAAAAAAGAAGGGTAATGGGAAGACGAAGAAAGACAATGGGAAGTAGTGTGAATTCCATAAAATTCCTTGGCACAACACTGATGAATGTTGCTCGAAGTAGTCATTGGTGGATGAGCTAAAAGCCTTAGAGTTAGATCCAGGCTATGAGTCTGCTTCAAATCCAGACAAGGTGAAGTAGATCATTGATACAGAATGCAATTCCATAGTCGCTACCACCAAGATTGTAACATCCCCAGCCTTCCAGTCCAGGCCATGCTACTCCATAACACACTCTTACTAAGCTCTAAAACCAAATTGTAGCATCCCCGACTTTAGGACGCTGGGATATTCCACATAAAAATTCTTCATTTCTAATGTATATATTTATACAAATTTAATACAGACAGATACATTCTTCTAATGCATAGAATCATGCAAAAATAACTGTAAGCCTATACATATAGCATACACAGGAAATACTCATAATTATAAAGACATGTACAAATAGACAACATGTAATTGGACACATAATTAATACTTATCTTTTATAGAAGACCACCAACTGTGTCCAGACCTTCCATGAACATCACATCCTTAGACCATGCTGCTCAAAGCTCTCGGTAGTGGGTCGCCCCTGAGATGGGACTAAACTCCACCTGGGTAAAGCGATTCTTAGCTAGGATGAGACAATACAAACAACAAGAAGGATTTCGTCGCAGGATCCAACTAAAACTACTAGCCTACAGTCTCTCATTCCCCACATTCCTATCCCACCCTAGGAACTGTGTCCCTTCTCTACTCAACAGTCATTCGGTTGTCGCACTTCCCTTCTAGGGATTTAGCAATAGGTCGAACATGAAGTCTCAGAGAACTGTAACTGCAGTTGGGCTCCATCATGAATTCAATTCCCAACAGTTCCCTCACCTGGAGATAGTTTCTCATAGGCCTAACAACCTACCTCTTCAATCCCACAGGCCTGAAAACCACCTTCTTCAATCCAACGCTCTAGTCAACTAGGTACTAGCTCAAGTGAAGGCAGCAACACAAAACGCAATATGGAAAAGGTGGTGGCAGCAACCATGCTCAGGTAAGGAACAGGGTGTTTCACATAACAGGAAAAGTATGAGTGATGGTCAACAAAAATAGCCTTTGAGTTTGGTATAGGCGCATCTCATAACAGAAACCTACAAAACTAACTCGGGTAGGTACGGGTGCATTGTGCCTCCTAGGAGGGATATGGTTTATTGCTGATAAAAGGAAGTACAGGGTAACTGCAAGAGTGTGTGTAGGCTCCAAAGGTACTTGAATGATGTTGAGGTTCAACGATGGAGAGAATGGTTGAGTGCATGAATTATTTTTTCAACTGGAAGAATGGTCCCATGTGTGACTGCTAAGTGCGTGTGTGAATGGGGAAAGATGGGAAAACAAACCTTTTTTCCCCACATATATTTGCATGTGCCCCGATTGACACATGGCTCTCCAGGAGTTCACTTTCTCTCAAGTTGTGATTCATTCCACTTCCCATAAGACTTAGGATAAAATAATTATCCTCACCATAGTATTTAGGAAATAATAATATAATATTCTCTTGGAGTTAAGCCCTCAAGCTTCACCCTTTTTCCTAGTCTCATAGCCCCTCCCTTTCCCTTCCTATTAGATTTTAGTCCCCCATACTCTTTTATTGTGGTCAGTCTACATGAAACAATGTATTATATTAATGATATGAGTGTTTACATATACAAAAATAGGCTCATTGACCTTTTAGCATCTAGGCTCTCTGGCCTAATCAACACATAATTCTCCTGAATTATAATAACCTGGCTCACCATCCTATAAAACATATTCACATTTACAATTGGGGCTGAGTATTGGGGTGTTACATCGCCCTCCCCTTATTTTATGCACTATCCTCAGTGCATTATATATATACATATACAACCAAAAGTTCAAAAACCCTAAAACATATATGGGTATTCTGCCCGCATAGTATCATCGTATTCCCAAGTTGTATCCTCGGGACCATACTAGGTCCATTGGAACTGTACTAGCTCTATGGCTCAATTCTGGAGCGGCTTGATCTTCTAGTCCAGAATGCACACTAGATGCACCTAAAAAGAACTTTATTGCTCCACCTGAATCACATTCCAATCAATAACATTATTAGCATTAGGTACATACTTTTTGAGAAATGATACATGGAATACATTATGAATAGACATGTATGCAGGAAATGCAAACATATATGCCACAGGCCCAATCCTCTCTAGGATTTCAAGTGACCCACAAAAATGAGCTACCAACTTTGAACAATTTCCCAACTTCAGGGAACTTCTATTGGCCTTCACTTTTAAAAATACATTATCACCCATTTTAAACTCCCTGTGAGTTCTTCCCTTGTCTGCATAGATTTTCTGCCTGTCTTGAGAAGCCTTTAAATTATGTTCTATTTTCAACACATGCTCTTCCATTTCTTTGAGTAGTTCTGGCCCAACTACTGCTCTATCTATTGGGTTGTCCCAACTTACAGGTGTGTTGCACCTTCTGCCATAAAGTGTCTCAAATGGGCTCATCTTTAGAGATGTTAGGTACCCATTGTTATAATAAAAATCTACCTCACATACATCCTCAACATATCCTCGATCACTTGATTCACCCTCTCTGTTTTCCCATCAGATTTTGAATGATAAGTTGTGCTGAAATTCGAATTTGTTCCAAATCCTTTAAATAATCATTTCCAAAATTTTGATGTAAACTTTGGATCTCTATCAGACACAATTGTCCTGGGTATACCATGCAATCGAGAAATTTCATTTATATAAATATCAACAACATTTGTTTCCTTGTGAGTGAGCTTCACTGGAATAAAATGGGCATCTTTGGTAAGCTTGTCCACTACTATCATGATAGAATCATGTTGCTTGTTTGTTCTGGGCAGCGTGGTGATGAAATCCATTATCACAACTTCCCATTTCCACTCAGGAATGGGTAATGGTTGTAGTAACCCAACTAGGTGCCTATGGTCAGCCTTGACCTTTTGACACTCTAAACATTTGGAAATAAACTCTGCAACTTCCCCCTTCATACATGGCCAATAATATTGGCTCTTGATAGCTACAATAGTTTTCTGATACCCTGGGTGCCCAACATAAGGTACATTATGCATTTCTTTCAATATCAGATTCTTCAATTCCGGGGAATTTGGCACATAAATTCGGACTCTGTACATGATAACTTCTTCCTCTCCCATCTTGTAATCTTAAACTTTCTCCTGCAAATACCTTGCTATAATTTTGTTACCATTTCCATGTAATGTAAATCTGATTTTGCAGCCTCCAAGATTATGTCCTTCAAATTGGATTGGTACATGTTGATGGTTGTAGCATGTAACTCATGCACCCTTCTGCTAAGTGCATCATCTACCTTGTTTTCTTTCCCTTTGATATGCTTTATATCAAAGTCATATTCACTGAGAAATTCTAACCATCTGCTTTGTCTGGAATTTAGAGTTGGTTGTCCAAATAAATATTTCAGACCATTATGGTTTGTCCTTAACTCAAAAAATTTCCCCATGAGGTAGTGTCTCCACATCTTCAAGGTATGCAATGTGGCTTCCAACTCTAAATCATGAGTATCATAGATCATTTCAAGCTCCTTCAACTTCCTTGATTCATAACATATAACATATCCATTCTGACTGAGGACTCCACCAAGTCCTTCTTTACATGCGTCTATACATACAATGAAGTATTCATTTAGATCAACAATCCTTAGTATTGGAGCACTAGTTAATAGATGCTTCAAGTGTTGGAAACTCTTTTCACATTCCACTCTCCATTGAAACTTCACTCCCTTCTTTTGCAAGAAATTGATTGGGTGTGCAATCTTTGAGAATATTTCAATAAATATTATGTAGTAGATTGCAAGGCCCATGAATTATTTGACTTCTATCACATTCTTTGGTACTGACCATCCTCTAATGGCCTCAATATTTTCCAGATCCATGGCTATCCCTTCTTCTGAGATGATATGTCCCAGATAATGGATTTGCTTCTGATAAAATGAGTATTTTCTCAATTTGGCATACAACCGATGCTCCCTTAATACTTGTAGTACCAACCTCAAGTGTTGTTCATGCTCTTCCTCTAACTTGGAATATATAAGAATTTCATCCAAGAAGACAATGACAAGCTTATCCAGGTATTCTCTGACAATTCCATTCATTAAACACATAAAAATAGTTGGTTCATTTGATAACCCAAATAGCACCATTGTGAATTCATAATGGCCATACCTTGTTTGGAAAGCAGTGATGTTGATGTCTTATTCTTTAATTATTACATGATGATAACATGGCCCGAGATCAACCTTGGAGAATATTTTTTCATTCTTCAACTAATCAAAGAGATCATTGATCCTTGGCAAAGGATACTTATTCTTCACAGTTACCATGTTTGATTGTCCAAAGTCCATGCAGAGTCTCAAAGTTCCATCCTTCTTCTTCACAAACAAAACTGGGGCACCCCAAGGTGATACACTTGGGCGTATATACCCCTTCTTGATAATCTCTTCAATCTTCATTTTCAACTCCTTCAGTTATGGTGTACTCATCTTGTAGGGAGTCTTGGATACTTGAGCTGCTCCAGGCATCATATTTATGGACAAATCAATGTCTCTTTTAGGGGGTAATCCTGATATTTCTTTAAATACATCCTCAAATTACTTTAGGACTGCATGATATTCAATATTTGACACTTTATCTCTAGATGTCTCTTCCATATGAGATGCAAATAATTGACATCCTTTCCTATAAATTTTCTTCAGCAGCATTGTTGAGATTTGTCTAATAGTTATCACCCTGAGAGTTCTCTGTATCGTCCTTAGGTTCCTTTGCCCATCGAAGAAAGTAAATTCTTGTTATGATAGTCTATGATAGCATGGTGTTGGTCCAACCAATCCATCCCAATTAGACAATCATAGGAACCTAAAGGCAAGATGTCCAAATCTTCCCTGGTGTTCATTCCATTCATGTCCATTGGACATGACTTTACCAACTCGTTAACCTTTCTTTTGGCTCTGGTAGCCAGTTGCACCAACGAATATTTTCCATGCTTCCTTATTGGAAAATGAAATCTTTCCACCATATTAGGATCTATATAACTATGAATAGCTCCTGAATCAATTAAAATAGCAATGGTTTGGTTGTTAAGCATACCTTCTACTTCAATCATATGGGACTGAAACTAGGCTTGCTTGTTGTACAGGGATGCATAGATCATTGGTACGCTTATGCCCATGTCCTCCATTGTTTCATCGTATTGTACATTGTGAAAATTCCTTACTGTTTCTCCTCTGTGGGGACAATCCTTATACATATGATCTCATTTACAACCCCAACATTGAATAGGTGGTTGCCTTGGCTTTCTCCCCCCTGTCTCAATTGTTCTAAGTTTTCTAAAAGTTGGGTTTTCCTTGAGGATTTTTTCTGAAGAATGGTGGATTAGTTCCCTTCTTCCTCTGTTACGTCTTATATTTATTCTTGTCTTCCCAATCTTTTTGGAAAGTTGGGCTTGCTTTATGTTGATCATATAGGCATTTAGATCGCCTTATGGTCTCCTCCAATGTTTTGGGATCATCATATTGTGTCTTGTCATTGATGAATGGTGGAAGCCCACTCAAATACCTATGAATCTTAACGGTCTCATCATTGATTAATGAAACACACTTTAACAGCTCCAAAAGCCTTCTTTCATATTCATCAATGGTCATACTCTCAAGCTTGAGTTCAAATAACTCTTTCATTTTCTTGTCATAGTACCTCTTAGTCAAGTATTTCTTTTCAAAATACTTATTGAATTCCTTCCAAGTAACATTTTTCTCCTTAATGTGTTGCACCT
Organism: Picea mariana; assembly: GCA_032191745.1. NCBI lineage: Eukaryota > Viridiplantae > Streptophyta > Pinopsida > Pinales > Pinaceae > Picea > Picea mariana. The sequence continues at coordinate 38,610 of JASDQU010108587.1, forward strand.
GCACAAGCTGATCCAACCACACGGATTGTTTTCCTTTGAGCTGGTAAATAGAAATTATTCCTTTGAGCTGGTATGAAGAATAATTATGTAATTGAAAATACTTTCTCATGACCAGCAGCCATTTCTCTGCATCTTCATCCTTCTTGTGCTCGCCATCAAATGTAGGAGGTTTTATTTTATTCATTTCTCCCCATAGCTCATCCACCCCAATCCTCTTCGTATGCTTCCTGATAGGGGATGAACTTGATCTATTGGGTATTCTCCTATTGGAATGTCTTGGGGAGTGATGGTGATGTTTGCTAACATTCATTTTTCTTGTTTT
>JASDQU010108587.1:39129-51531 GCA_032191745.1 Picea mariana
TTCTCCATGTCCAATTGATTTTAGACCTTCAATACCTATATGGACATCCATCCCTCTAATCTGACTTTCCTAGCTGTAAACACACTATGTATCTTCCATCTCTCTGCAAAAATGTGCAGCCAACAGAATCTGTTAGGCTAATTGATTCAACAATTTCATGAAATTATGAACCATTATGGTTCAATAATACATCGGAATTTTTTCTTCTGATTTCATGAACAATTGACTATTCATCTCAATTTTTTGGGTGAACATTTATATTCTATTTTTCAATACCTTTCCAACGACTGCTCCCTTTCTCAATTCTAAGTCTTGAGCAGATAGTTATGAATATTTTTAAAAAAATATGTATTTTTCTGTGAGGTTGATCCTTGTATAGTTGTTCTTCTTCTTTAGAGTCAATTTAGCTCTTGGACTCATGATGAAGCCTCTCTTTAAGTTTAGAGGCTCCTATATTCTTCCTCCAATGTGGGTCCATACAAAACAAAAACCCCACAGGCTCCTTCTCTAATCCCTTTTCTGACTTTAAAAATAATTTTCAAGCACTAACCTTTTTCCTTCATCCCCCAATCTCATGTGACCACAAGTTGTGACCAAGCGCTTAATTGAAATGCGCTTATCTGGAGCTTCAAGACTCTGGGGCTCCAGTAATTCGAGCTTCAGAGGTTCTTCCTACAACATACATCATTTCCTTCTAACGTCAAACTAGTGAACTCCTGAACCCTCACTCTCGGTAGATTTACTACTTCGGCACTCTAGAGATTCGAGCTTCAGAGAAATTCTTAGAATAACACAACAACTCTCCCAAATGTTGAATTTTCGAACAGGTCCTTGTCACTCTAGGTAACATCATCACGTTGCATCACTCGGACACTACCGGACTTCGGAGGATCTCACACCAGAACACATCAAAACACTCGAACATCAAACTTCCAAACTCTCGAACAATGTTTTTCAGAGCTTCGGAACTTCTAGGTTCTGAGATACTTCTCCACACTACACCACAAATCTCATGAACATAGAATATTTGATAATTTGTAGCCACGTGTCCCAAACAACAAGCAGTCCTAATTTACTCTGGAGTTCAGGACTTTGGGAGATTTTCTTCCAGGCAACTTAAGAACTTGTTCCTCACGGAGTTCCCAACCTCCAAACTACCATGAGATCTGCAGCTCAAACTTGCCTTCACATAGATCCGACGCCCCAGATCTTCCCCTCGCCAATTTCAACGGTCAGGTATTATTCCCCAGTAATATACGTTGTAGATTCACTACGGGACTACGGAGCTTCAGGAATTTTACCTCCTTTTCATCCAAGACTTAAAAATTGTCAAAGAAGTGAAGTTCAAATGACTTAAGGGGTTGACTACTGTGCTCCTTTTCCAGATCCGATGGCTGTGACAGATTCAGTCCCCTCCCAAACAGATCTTGTCTGTTCTTCTTCTCACAAAGAGAGATTTCTTTTCTCTGAGTTTGAAACTTAAAGAAGTTTCCTGCACACTCCTTGCACTTCAAATTCAACCCATTCCAAGTCTGAATTGGCCTAAACAAGTATTAAATTACGAAAAAATCACCACTTTGGTCAATTTCCTCCAATTTTCCATGAATTTAACAACAGAAAATTTGGGGGATTTTTCCCAATTTCACGCAAGTGAATCACCTAAACTTGTTCGGTCCATCTAGGCTTAGTGTTGAAAACTGGGGCTCTGATACCAATTTGTAACATCCTTAACCTTCTAGGTCGGGCCATGCTACTCCATAACACACTCTCACTAAGATTTGAAACCAAATTGTAGCATCCACAGCTTTAGGCCGCTAGGCTATGCCACGTAACAATTCTTCATTTCTAATGTATATATTTATACAAATTTAATATAGCCAGATACATTCTACTAATGCATAGAATCATGCAGAAATAATAGTAAGACTATACATACAACATACACAAGAAATACTCATAATTATAAATACATGTACAAATACAAAACATGCAATTAGACACATAATTGATACTTATATTTTATAGAAGACCACCAACTGCGTGCAGACCTTCCACGAACCTCCCAAACTTAGACCACGTTGCTCAAATCTCTCAACAGTGGGTCACCCCTGAGATGGGACTAAAACCCACCTAGGTAAAGGGATTCCTAGCTAGACTGAGACAATAGAGACAACAAGAAGGATTTCATCCCACGAGACAACTCAAACTACCAGCCTATAGTCTCTCATTCCCCAGATGCTTGTCCCACCCTAGGAAGTGTGCCCCTTCTCTTCTCAACAGTCCTTCCGCTTCCCCACTTCCCTTCCAGGGCTTCAGCAATAGGCCAGACATGAAATATCAGAGCATTGTAACTGTAGTTGGGCTCCTTCAGAGATTCAATTTTCAACAATTCCCTCACCTAGAGAGAGTGGCTCATAGTCCTGACAACTTGTCTCTTCAATCCCACAAGCCTAAAAACCAGCTTCTTGAATCCAATGCTCTAGTCAACCAGGTACTAGCTCAGGTGAAGGCAACAAGAGAAAATAGAATATGGAACAAGTGGTGGCAGCAACCATGCTCAAGTAAGGAACAGGGTGTTGCACATAACAGGAAAGGTATGGGTGATGGTCAACAACAACAACCTTCGAGTTTGGTATAGGCGCAACTCATAACAAAAAGGTACAACACTGACTCGGGTGGTACGGGTGTGTTGTGCCTCCTAGAAGGGATACAGTTTACTTCCTAATCAACACATAAGCCTCTCGACTTATAATAACCTGGCTCACCAACCTATAAAACATATTCACATTTACAACTGGCGATGGGTCTTGGGGTGTTACATAGACCCATTCAAACGAACCAGAAGAGTCGAAGGAATGTGAGCAACGTTTTCACTCACGGATGTGGGTGAAGGGTGCTCCACTACATTTCATTCTCGATAGCAGAAGCCAAAATAACCTCATCTCAGAAGAGGTTTCGAAGAAATTAGAGTTTTTGACAACAACACATCCACAAATGTACAACACGTCAACCAATAATGTCACATGCCCTATGGTATCAATCCCTTCAAGGATGAGGTATTGTGTGATGTTTCCCCACTTGAAGTTTGTGATGTTCTTTTAGGCCAGCTATTTAGGATGGAACATGTTATTCGTGGTGAAGGATATGGACACATTACCCCCATTAAGGCCCCCCAATAGTACAACTTTCCCAAGAGTGACAACACTTGACTAAAAGATGATAATGACCATGAAGGTAAAAAAAGGGAAAAAATATAACTTCAAAATATTATGATTTATTATCCAAATGAACCCATGATCACCACTTTCATGCCTTAAGTATTAACATTATCACTTAATATGAAGTTCTGGAATGATGTACCTGAGTATGTAAATGCACCATGTCATATGAGTGAGTTGATATAAGCATGTAATGAATGCATCTAAAGGAAACTGTATGTGGAGAATCTGGAATAACATCATCAGATCTACCATTTGAAATGTGGATCATAGAAAAAAAAATCTCCCCTCGTTACCCCTAGAAGTAAGGGGGTAACAATAGCCACATAGGAAATAGTCAATGAGAAAGAGACTAGCCCTTCACAAGCTAGTTTACATCATCCACCACCCTTCTCAAGATCCAAAAAAAGACACCTAGAACCTACAAATAAAACTAGGCTCGATGGAAGAAACAAGAAACAAAACAATCATAGAGTGAGAGACGCCCTCCATGAGAAACTAATAAATAGCCTGTAATTACCACCAACCACCCACCAAATGAAGAATTCAATGAGACATTGATGGATGTAGCAGTTAAAACATGCCATTGCCCAAGTGTTTCTCATTCACACACATCGAATTTGACCAAGGGGATGTCGAAACACCAAGATATTCCAACTACAAACTATAAGAAACCATAGGAAACTAAGCAATAACTTGTAATTATTTCGAACCACCCACCATATGAAAAATTCAATGAGACATTAATGAATGCAATTTCCACCCAAGTGTCACTCACAGACACACATCAAATTTGACCAAGGGGATTTTGCCACGTCAAGATATTCCAACTCCAAACTATTAAAAACCATCAGAGGAGAAAACAATTAAATATTTCAATGCAGTTAAGGGAGGTAACTTGGGGTGGCAAGTGCAGGAGGGATTATATATAACCCTAGAATTACAATAGTTTATTCTTGTGTTTGGAGTCTCGGTTTTTCTTCCAATAATGTGGTCGAATCTTATGCTCTCTTGCAAGGGTTAAATCTAGCCAAAACTCTTAATGTTTCAAATCTCAAGGTGGTTGGGGACTCCAAATTAATAGTTCATTATTTGATTTCAGATTTGTTTCCTCGAGATTTTAGGGTGGCATCAATACTTGAAATAATTGAAGTGGTAAAGGTCTCATAAAAAAAACTCCATTGCTGCCTTACATTTTGAGAGAACAATTATGCAATGGATTACCAAGTAAACTTAGTCACTAAACACAAAATGGGGGTTTTAATTATCAATGGTAAGCATTATGAACAACCGATCCCATGAATATGACCCAAAAGGCCCACGAAGTGTCTCATCAATTAGACACATGGAGGGGAATTCATTCAAGTAGCTTCAGTGTGCAAGCCCTCTTGGTCATCAAACCCTCTCCTCAACTAAAATTGAAAATGGAGGTGCAAAGTCATCTGATCAATTGGACGGATAGGTGCCAATGTGGGAATCACCTAGAGATAAAGAAGTAGTAGCAGATGGCAAGATAACAATAGATGATTATTTATTCCTTTGATCTAAGTTTTAGATGCATATTTTAAAATCTCTAATATTCTAGATCATTTATGTAGAATTTACATTGTTAAAAACTTTAAAACAATGTTATTTTGGAAACACTCCATGAATGGTAGTCTTAGATGCATTCATAAACTTTTTTTGAGAAACAAAACTTATGCTAAGAGCCATTTTTTTTATGTAATACTTCTTGTGAGTTGAAGTTGTAGCCTTTTATTAATATAAATTCCCCACTTTTAATACTTAAAAACAAAAAAGAGAATATAACAAATAGAAAGAGTTTATTTTACATTATTATAATGAAACTAAATTGGAGCAAATCTCAAGAGTAATTTATTGATGATGTGGTTACCATGAGATAAATAATGATCTCTAAAAATTTTAAATTTTATAAAGATTAATTGATTGATGATGTGGTTACCATGAGACTAATAATGATCTCTAAATTTTTTATAAAGGAAGGTTATTCTTTATTGAATTATTGTTTATAAGATCAAATAACTTAATGATAATATTTCCAAAGTCATTTTGATTTTTATAGGTTAGCATTTCATAGATATTCACAATTCATAAATATTTTGAAAATAAGATTTATGTAACATCTTCATTTTGATTCCTTGATTAACTTGTAATAAATTATGATTAGTAATGGTTTTATTTCAGCTTGGATATTTTATCATCGTGTTATGGTGATGTGAAGATATTAAACAATTATAAATTTATTTTTCATATAATAAAGAAAATTGAACAACTGACGAAGCACGAGCACCTATAGGAGCCATGATACCACCATATGGTAAGAGTGAGGGGTCCTAAAGTAACGAGGTTGGTAGAAGAAGTCACCTCCTTAGTTATGAAAGTATGGGAAAGTACCCATGTGAAGAGACCGATGTCATTAACTATAGGGGGAAGTGGATGGGAGAGTCACCTCATCAATTTATTGAAGTATGGGCCGAGTACAATCAATTTTGGAAAGTGCACAAAAGTCAAATATTGCATGGATAAAAAGAGTTAGAAATTCAAGTGGAAGAAGAGAGCTGAGTTTTGGAGAGAGGAGGGAGAACAAAAAATAGATTTGAGGCAACCGAGAGAGGCAACCATAACAAGTGGAAAAGACCATCCAAGAAAAATATTTTTTTTCCACCAGGTGAAGAACATAAAATCTAGGAAATCGTTGGATTTACAAGACTACAGTCGAGACCCTATTAGGAACACACATAAGAGCACTAGGGGGAGGCTTCTGAGAAACTATGTAGTAAAGAAGGGAGTTCTCTCTTTGTGCTCCATGGGGTAGGGAGAGGGGTGCCCAAGAGTTGTTTTCTATTTCTGAGAACTCAACAAATTTCTCCCAATAGATTAAATTATGTGTTGAAGTTGATTCACTGCCCAGAAAAATATTAAGAGTGACAATTTCTCCCTTGTGGTATCTTGGCTTGGCTAGGGAGTGACTTGTTGCAAAAAGATCGATATGCAACAATGCTTACCGTTGGGTGGAAAATCACTCACCCTCAATGGATTTGTTTGGACAACAAGTTTTAAAGAGTTAAGTGTTCATTAATGTTCTGTAAAAATGTGTACTCATTTAATATGAAAAAATGTACATTTCCTATACTCCTTGTGTGAAAGATGACTTCCTTCCACTGATTGGTGAAGAAAGGTTGAATAAATCGATTTAAGAGTGAATGGAATGTAAAATGGACGTGTATTCTACGATTTCTTTTGTTTAAAAATGTAATCCGTTGCAGGTTAATTCCTCTGTGTTTATGTGTAACAACAAATTCAGGCTAGAAGCCTCTAAGATAACATGTCTAAAGATTTTGGAAATGAAGATTCAATAGAAAAGAAATTTCATGGATTTAAGGAGACAATCTGTATAATAACGGAATTGTTGTATAAAATAGTTGCAAGTATAAGCATGCCCTGTCATATTTTCATAAGCTCGAAAAAGAAATGATTGGCTCTGTGTGATTAGGCTAGGTGTTTTAGCTTGTATCGCTTCTCATTTAATGATATTGTTGGCTTTTACCCCCATCTTGGTATTGAAATCATGTCATATGGACCATTGAAAAATTTAAGTTGTTATGGGTCATAAAGTAGTTGGTTGCTCCATTTGAACAAAACCATGCTAGCATTGATAGGCATCATGACTGTGAAAAGCTTTAGACCCCTGAAAATTCTTCGAAAACTACATTGACTCAATCTAGGGATCTCCTTCAAGTCGTGCTCTAAGAAGGACTCTTGGTCTACACAGTCTGATCTTGGGTTGTAGAAATCTCTCTCAAACAGTTGGGTATCCTCCTTACTGGGTTGATTAAACTCGGACGACACTGTGGGTATCCCTTGATTAACTTTTAATAAATTATGATTAGCAGTGGTTTTATTTCGGCATGGAGATTTTATCACCATGTCATTGTGTGGAAATTTAACAAAATTTAACAACTGACAGAGCACAAATATCTATAGGAGCCATGATACCACGAGAGAGGAAGAGTGAGGGGGCCTAAAGGGGGTTCCACGTGTCAAAGAACCGAAGACAGATTTGCAATTGCCAATTTATTTTGTGAGAAAATATTATTTTCTTCCTTTGACTTATCCAAGGTCAATCGTTGAATGAATGTAACGAGGTTGGTAGAAGTCACCTCCTTAGTTATGTTAGTACGGTAAAATACCCATGTGAGAGTCACCTCATCAACTATTGAAGTATGGCAGTGTACAACAAATTTTGGAAAAGAGTGAGAAATTCAAGTGGAAAAGGAGAGCTGAGTTTTGAAGAGAGGATGGAGGAGGGAGAGCATAAAATAGAGTTGAGACAGCCAAGAGAGCCAACCATAACAGGTGGAAAAGACCAACCAAGAAAAAAAAAAAATTCCCACTAGGTTAAGAGCAGAAAATCTGGGAAATCATTGGAGTTACAGGACTACAGCTGGAACATTGTAGGGTACACATAAGAGCACCAGTGTTGGAGCAAGACAATTTTGGGACAATTCTTGAAGATTGTGCTGCAAGTCAACTATGCAGGATCTAGGAAAAAGGGACAAAAAGCGCGCACAAAGTGGAAGGTAGTGAGAAAAAGGACCGTGACGTGCATTTTGAGGAGTAATATTGTAAGTCATTCAGGCATTTTGGGGGTTTGGGGATATTTTGTAATGACCTAAGTGCTAATGAAATTGTATAAATATGTAAAAGGGTGGGATAGTTAGAGAGGGGAGAAGGAAGACAATGTGTAGTGTCTAAGGTCTTTGCCTATCTTTCGAACTATCTTTCGAATTATATTTGAGGTATACACAATCAATAGGTACACACCGCAACAAACGACTAGGAAAGTAGTATGGTGAATTGTAGTTGCAGACATTTTGTATAACGCAATGCGCATATGTAATGAAAAATTGAATGAATAATAGAAGCCATTCGTTGTGGACGTAGCCCAAGTTGGGTGAACAACACTAAAACATGGTGCCCTTGTGTGTGTGTGTTTCTAATGTACTGTGCATGGTGTGTTTATTATGATTATTGTTCTCTTTATTGAAGATGGTGATGAATATGGTGCATAAAAATTATACTAATCTTATTGTCGCATAAGGATCTATATATGGACACTCCACATAGGTGAACAAATGTTATACTTATCATGTATGAATAATTACTCTGTTGCATATGTTATTCGGGTGTTGTAGAAACTGTGCATGCTGAATAAGTTAAAGAAACGGTCTCCAATCCATTCAGCAATGTGGAAACTTGGTTCCTGCAGTCCCCATAGACACCTCGGGTGAGACTTCATATGCTTGCATGTGATGCCAAATGGGTCTATGTTTAAAGGTTTTGTTGGTTATTAATAGTTGAACACTGGGTCTGCGCAATCTACGCCAATAACTAGAAAGGAAGGATTTTGAGCGACTGTGTAGTAAATGTTAAAAATAATTTAAAAGTACCTAGGCAAGTTTTCCTCATCACCTAGGAGCCTAGGGGGTGGGAAAGTGCCTAATGTGAACCCTTGTCATTTAATTTTTGAGAGATAAATTAAAAGGTGACTTTATGACTTAAGTGAATGGGGTGAGTGAATGGACACTCAATCTCAACTAGTCATCTAATCCAATCTCAACCATTGGATTATGAAACCCCTCACATTCCCTCATTGAGTCGACTAGGGTAAGGTAGGCGCCCTCCATCTTCATTCTTGATGAGCATTTGGAGAAGGTTGAGAGAGAGAGGTCGAGCTTTGGAGAATGAAAAGTCATCTTGCAGAGCTAGAGGCATGATTTCCAAGGCAACAAGCTAGCACGCAAATTGAGGCAAGAGTACAACAAATTTCAAAGGCTGTACAATACGGATTTCTAGAGGTCGTACTATTGTTTGTATGCACAAAAATCGAGGGAGACTAGCAAATACATTTTCGAGGAATTTGGCACGCATTCCAAGGCTACAATAATATGTTTCCTTGCACAGAAATCAAGGTGAATGTTGGGAACAATTTTCTGAAGTGATTTCTGTACTGTCCATACAACTCAAGGCATAGAAAAAGAGGGTTGTACTATTCATATTTTTCTGAGCATGTTTTTCAAGGAGATTGGCATTGTTTTGAAAGAAAAAGCTTGGGACAGAGTTGAGATAAGTTTGTGAAGTTTTTCTGATAATATTTCTGTTGTAAAAGAAATTTTCTCTGAGCTCTGAAATAATAAAAATTCCCTCTCTCACTGGTTTTCTCTCCCCTTGTGGGTTTTTCCAGGGTCAAGTTCGACCAAAAATTCTATGTCTATAATTTTCTGAGTTATTGTTTAAAACTCTAATCATAAGTTAGTTGGTTTAGTTGGTTTACCTAACTGTTATACAGTTACATGACAGTTATGGTCTTCTTGTATTATATATATATGTCTATGTACATGATTATTTGAATCATTGATGAATATAGAGTATGTCTTTTTCTGCCAGTATTTATTTATCTATGTTCATCATGGTTTCTTGATTGCTTGAGTCATTTCCATTATGTTTCTGCTATTTTCTTCATTATGAATCTAACAGTGGTATCAGAGCATGATACTAATCTTATGGGCCTGGTAGTTTATCAGAGAACTATAATTCTTAATGCCTAATAATACCATGGTAGATGATGAAAAAACTAATGATGAAAGTAAAGAAGAATTTTGTGTTATTGATCTTCTCTATTTTGATAGTTATTTTACCTTATGTTTATTTTCTTCCTGTCACGACCTGCACTTGCAAGAATGTTGTTGGCTTATGCTATTGATGAACTTTGTGAATGCAAAATAGAAGGGCGTATTTGAAAGAAGGAGAATGCTTCTCAATGGTGAACCCTCGACCTGGTAATTGAAGTGAAGTATTATCAAAGTGGAGACAAGACAAGAAAGGCGACACGATCAGGTTTTTTGTTTGAAAATGCACAGGATTAGGAAGGTGCCGAGAACACAATGAATAGCGTCAGCATTTTATTTTTACAGAGGTTATTCCGTGGAGAAAGATATAAGTTGTCAAATGCAACCTAGTGAGATATAAATCTGTCACGTACAGAACGGTCTCTAACGGGACCCGTGAAGGAACCATCGACCATTAAGTCTTTTCGAGAAAAGAAAAGCAACCATGTTATAGTGGAGGTTTTATCATCGCCAGAATTGGAGGGAGGAAGGAAGATGAAAGTTGTTCTAACTTCCAAGCATATAATTTTTTGGGGGGGTTAATTAAGCCAGGCATATAATGTTGTTATTGTTCAGATAATCTATGTATGTATGTATATTTATCTAAGTTGACAACTGTTTATTTCCTTTGAGAATGGATATGGATAAACATATTTAGAGATTATGCAAAACAGATGATACAGAGCTCCAATATCAGAGGCAGATCGGTTATGGGAATTGAATTTGATTACCAAAAGACAACGCTTCCAAGAAAGTCAAATCTTGGAAAGAGTGGCTATAAAGTCATCAAATTTCAATTTTATTAAAATGACGTGAGAGAGCTTGGGAATTAATATTGAAGTGAGCCACCATTGGATTAAATTTAAAGTTAACCTTTATGAGCTCATACTTTAAATAACATATTTTCAATACCCCTAGTTTGGGTGATGATGCTTGCTTCACGGTAAATTTTACTGAACCTTATGATAAAGAAAGCAAAAGGAAAATTCAATATAATGAGTTATAAGAATGCTTTCATTATAAATGATTGCAATTGCAAAATTGTTTAATTGTTTGTAATTGGAGTTATAAGGGTTTGTTATTTATTTGAAGTTTTTTTTGTAAAGGTGTTATAAGGATTTTTTGGAAGTTATAAGGAGTCATTTTAGACCAACCCTAAATTGAATAAGGGGGTCTTAGGATTTTTGTGTGTGTCTAAGTTATTGGTCATTTATCTTCCATATTCTACATAATGACAAGAATTGAAAAACTATTTACAATATTGCGCACATTAATTAACTCAAATATGGAATCTACAATTGCAATAAACAAGTGCACCCTTAGTACATTGATTACTTGTTTACAAGTAACACACAAGAAGATTGATATGTTCAAACTTCAAAACAAGTTGTTGTCTGATGAGTTAAGTTTGCCTCGACACCAACAATGTGATTTTAACAAACACAATGACATCAAGGATGAAAATGAAGACACTCAGTTGATTGGTGATGAAAGTCATAAACATGAAGATCAGTTAGATAAAGTCTCTATGTCAGAAAAAGTTGCGGATAAATGTATTGTTCGACCATGGGAAGAATTACGATTTAAACGAAATCGATATGGACCAGGATATGTAAAGGACGCTAACAACATTTTTCATATTCCTAATTATTGCGAACCTGTTTTTTTTGTGAGTGGAGGTTTTTTGAATGATGATAAGAAGACAGAGCTTGAGGATATTGGTAAGGAACAGGTACAGGATATTGTTGATGAAGATGTTGTTACAGATATTCCAGAGCATGATAATAAGTCAGATAAAGAATCCATACAGTGCAAACACTGTCATTGGTTTGGCCATGATAAGTCAAACTGTTTTGATCTTCACCCATGTAGATTTTGTGGAAGACAAATCACCCCTCATTAAGGTGTCAAAAGCGCAAGCAGAAACAAATTCATTTTGAATGGTTAGGGAATTGGCATTGGCATTTGGAAGGCAATTTATTGGAGCAGTCTTATCACCAGATTTATACACAAGTACAGTTGTACTTAATTGGAGATATTTCTACAGTTGATGGACATGAATGTTTTTCAAGATTTGATGATTTAGGGTATGATCGGGGCCCAGTTGATGTAGTCTTCTGAGTTGAAGATCGAGTCTTCAGACTCCGCCAGAAGACAATTTGATGTGCTGGATCTCTTATTGGCCATACTTGCGAATGACGGTCAAGGGAATTGGAACCACTTGTACCTGATAGGGGGAAAATCTAGTTGAGTCAGGTTCCAAGTTTGATTTAGAGCCTGTGAACAGATGATCAAGTATGCAACCTAGTTCTTGGTATGTGGTCTTGTTCCTGAACATATTGTTGTTGATATGGTTTGTGGTCAGCGTAAAACCACCAATTGAGTAGAAGACATGAAGTTCTTCTTGTTACATTTTTATATTTTTGAGCCTTGAGCTCTTGTTAGTTTATGGTCAACTTAAAACCATACCATTTAGTAGAAGACATCAGCTTTTG